>CM053031.1:221755630-221839164 GCA_028564925.1 Lithobates sylvaticus | reverse complement strand
TGGACTCTTCCCTCCTTTTTCTAAATACCATCTCCTTCCCTCTTATCTACTTGTTTCTCTCCTTACTCACTAGTATCCCACTTAACCTGACATACCTCCTTAAGCCGGCCATTGAGAGTTCGAATCACGGCCAATTTCTGCTGAGCTGGCCCAGGTTTGAACCATGTATGGGCAGGCTGACAACCAGAATGTCGGATCTTTAGGATGCGATTACGGTCAGCAGCTACAGCCGCTAGCAATAATCACTGTGTTCTCCCGATAGGAACGCCCCTCCTGTCAGGAGAACACATTAGCTCTGTGTGAGGCTGCAAAAAATAAAATACAATTGTATTATCTTTGGTTGGCTTAAGTTGAGAGTAGTCAGTGGTTTTTATCAGATTTATCACATGTTTGAGCACGAAAGAACAGACAAGAGCTTTCTTCAAACTCCTTTATTTCTTTGTATTTATGACCCACTGTGTGGGGTCTTACTATACTTTGCTTGCACTTTGTTTCAAGTAACTCTGTTTATTTCATTTATAAAAACATAAAATTGCTGCGCTACCTTGTAAATAAATGAGTGACTATTATGTGCAATCGTATAAATTGCTGCAAACACCTACTTGCGTTCCTGCAAACACCAATATATACATATTGGTGAGCAGGTGACGTTGGACCAGGGCCCTGTATGTGAGATATCGATACCCAGATTGGTGTTTACTATTAGCAGTTTCACTGTAGTGCACCAGGAAAGTGCACAGTAATATGTAAGTTGCTTACCTTACATTTTATTAAATGATTTTGTATACACCGCTCCTAAAGTGCCTCAAAGATGCTGCTTGCAGGACTTTTTTAAACGTCCTGCAAGCGCACCGCTCCAGTGTGAAAGCCCTCGGGCTTTCACATTGGAGTGACAGGAGAGGCACTTTGCAGGCGCTATTTTTAGTGCTATAGCGCCTGTAAAGCGCCTCAGTGTGAAAGTAGCCTAAATAATACTTCAGTATGTTAACCTGCATACTCTTCAAGATATTAGTTGGTACCCATTGTTTTATTGTGCATTTGTTTCATAACTTACATCAGAGAGCTGCGTTAAAAATACGAATGCCTCGGAGGAGTTTGGCCAAGCAAGCTGTGCCCAGAACTCTTTTATTTGTGAGAAGCAGATTGTGACATCAACTGCAGAGCTGCTGTGCTTGGACAGAGAGTCCACATTTTCTAGCTGTGAGAACAAGACAAAAGTGCTGAATTAACAAACTGCACGGTATTCACAAGCCACCAGGACAAGAAAAATCCAACAATGCTGCCAATGTTGACATAAAATAAACATAACTCCAAGAAAGTTTGAAGCTAGATATACAGTATGAATGGCTGACAGTAACAAAAAAGGACCAGAAGGAAAAATTACAGGTTACCTTTGCCGCTTTTCCTTCCTGCCAACTACACAAATCTCTGATGAGATTATGGAGCAAACCGTATTTGGAGAAGTGTCAGAAGATACCATAGACATGAGATGGCATTCGCCTGATACAGGCATTTCAATGTAAGACTATCAGGGGTCAATTCACTAATGCCTTGTGCACACATGGTCGGACATTCCGACCACAAAATCCGTCAGATTTTTTCCGACGGATTTTGGCCGAAACTTGTATGCATACACAAAGTATGCATCGGACAAAGTTATCGGAAAATCTGATCGTTCTGAATGAGGTGGCGTAAAACACGTATGACGGGACTACGTAGAGGCCAGTAGCCAATAGCTTTCGTCTCCAAATTTCTTGTGAGCATGCCTGGCACTTTGTGCGTCAGAATTTTGTACTACACGATCGGAAAAAGTCTGATCAGATTTTGTTGTCGGAAAACTTTAGATCCTGCTCTCAAATTTTTTCCGTCAGGAATTCCGACGGAAAAAGTCCGCTAGAGCCCACACGGATTATGTTGTCAGAAAATCCGATCTGACTTTTTCCATCGGAATATCCGACCGTGTGTACGGGGCATAAGAGTTAAATAATGGCAAATAAAATGCGGTAAAATAATGCATGCGGTAAATCGGCTGTAAAAGTTCAATGCACTTGAAAAGAATTTAGCGTTAAATAACAAATGCAGTATTTTTTCGATTGTTTGGTAACTACCGCATTTTCTCATGTGGTAATTTATCGCATGTGTCGGTGGTTAAGGGTTGTTTAAGGTAATTTTCTTATAACATTTTACGTTATAACATGTTTGTTATTTTTCTTTTGCAAAAACAGATTTTTATTCTAACATTTTTTTACAGTAATCTGTATTTGGAGGCATTGCAATTTGAACTACCTTCTCAAATTCATGTCTCCTGATGCTTGGTAATACAAGCTGTGTCTTTTTCATGTGAATCTGTTGCCTGAAAATAGCGGTTTGCTCCTTTCCTAAATCCATCATGCCATACATTCATAAAAATTCATTTTTTTGTAAATGTATGACCTACTAGAGCTGTTGAAAGTGCTCTTTACTAGATTGGTCTTGTCATGTTTTTGGCACAATTTTGTGCTGTTGCCTATATTTATATTGTGAAAACTAAAGAAACTTGACTATATTTAAAAAAAATATATTTTTCATGTTCCTATCCAATTTTATCTTGTTGTAATGGTGTATATAACCAAAAGTATTACAGTGGCCACTTAAAGAGGTCACTTCTAGCTGGAGTAATTGTCATGGTTGACATACTCTATTGTTGCACTTTTGTCAACGTTTATTTTTTATTTTTATTATTATTATTTTTTTAAAGTTCTTGATGTTAAATTTCAGCAGATGTTTGCATTTGATTTGCACTGCACATCATGCCTTTTTGATTTAATAAAAAAAAAAAAAAAACTTGTGTACTTGATTTTGAGGGTAACCCCCTACACCGAAAAAACGGCATGGGGTCCCCCCCCAAAGTCCATACCAGACCCTTATCCGAGCACGCAGCCCGGCCGGACGAGCAAGGGCCCCCAGATCCCAACCCCCCACCCTATGTGAAGGAGTGTGGAGTACATGGTACCCCTACCCATTCACCTAGGGAAAAAAAGTCAATAAAAAAACACACTAGACAGGTTTTCAAAGTTGTTTATTAGGCAGCTCCGGGGGTCTTCTTCCGACTTCAAGGGTCTCTCCGCACTTTCCGGCCTCTTCTCACACTCTCCGGTTGTTCTGCCTTGCTTCTCCGCTATGTTCTTCCAGCTCTTTTACTAGCGTTGGCCTGGGCTTCTGGTTTGTCGTCGCCGCCGCCGTCTTCTTCTTCTTCCTTCTTCTCTTCTTCCGATTTTGACACAACGCTCTCTCCCGCTGTAATGCGGTGGATATGCTGCGTGTCGACTTTTATAGGCATAAGGGGCATGCCCCGGAACTGTGACACCATAAGGCCCTTTTATTGGCATAAGGGCGACCCCGCCCCTTATGCCAATAAAAGTCGACACGCAGCGTATCCACTGCATTACAGCGGGAGAGAGCGTCGTGTCAACATCGGAAGAAGAAGAAGACGGCAGCGGCGCCGACGAACTAGAAACCCGGGCCAACGCTAGTAAAAGAGCTGGAAGAAGATAGCAGAGAACTTTTATCTTACATGGTTGCATAGGTAATAAGGTTGGGAAAAAACTGATGTCCATCAAGCTAAACCCCTCACATGTTCATAGCTTTGTTCCAGAGGAAGGTAGAGTAAAAGACTACAAAGTCTGGTTTAACCACCTCAATACTGGGCACTTTCGCCCCCCTTCCTTCCCAGGCCAATTTTCAGCTTTCATGCAACACTGTACCCAAATTAAATTTTTATCATTTCATTCACACAAATAGAGCTTTATTTAGGTGGTATTTATTCACAAATCAGTTTTTATTTTTTTGCAATATAAGCGAAAAAAAGAGCGGAAATTTAAAAAAGAAACAATAATTTCTACTCTGTTTTAAAAGAAATCAAATAAAATCGAATTTTGTCATAAATGTAAGCTAAAATGTATTCTGCTACATGTCTTTGGTAAAAAAAATCCTGTTAAGTGTATAATAATTGGTTCGTGTGATCACAGACATATGTGCGCAGATGATCATGTACATATGTGCGCAGATGATCATGTACATATGTGTGCAGATGATCATTGGGACATGATTTTACTGTTACATATGTAGGACAGATGTTTTTACTGTGTGGGGACTTGTGTGTGGGGACAGTGTTTTGGGCACACTATGTAGGGGACATTGTGTGTTTACACTGTGTGGGGACACTGGGCCAGGATCAGTGTGTAAAAAGCTGTAAAAAACAAAATGTGATCAAGAGGGCCAATCACAGAGCCCTCCTGCCGATCGGAGATGCGCCATGTCCGGGTGACACGAGTGCATCGGGATTGCGCTGCTGCGAGGGCATGCGCACGATCCCCCTCCTTCTGAGGGACGTTCCTGAATGTCCACTCAGAAGGAGGAAACTCCCACCCGGCCGTATATATGTTCAGTGGTCGGGTGGGAAGTGGTTAAAGTAAACAGTGTAAACTCACAATGTATCACTTATTATGGTTCTAAAGGCTGAAGCTGAAGGTGTTTTACCTCAACACATTCTCTGCTTTGAAGTTGTTCTAAAGGTTCGGGGGGGGGGGGGGGGGGCATGGACTGCTGTCTATGGACACAGGCAGCAGGGCTCAGGAGCGAGCCTACATTAGTGCCCCCATATCAAGAGACTTCCTATGGGGGCACTGGATGAAGAGAAGGTGCCAGGAGCACTTGCAGGGGACCTGAGAAGAGGAGGATTGGGGTTTTGGATCAATAGTTTTTCACAGAGCAGGCAAGTATGACATTGTTTCTGTGAGTAAGTAACTCCTGCCCTACCAAGTAATGGCTCTCAAACTATAAAAATAAAACTATTATAGGTAAAATGCTGCTTACATCGATAAAATTACTACATGCATTCACAGGGGTCCCGTTAATCCTGGTTTGACGTCACTTCCTCAATGAGGAAGCAGCATTTTAACTATAATAAAGCATTCCTTTTACAATATTATACTATGGAGGTATCCTCTCTATTTTACCATGGCATGGGAGTAACTATACATCATGTGGGTAAGACCTGATGTTGGTTCTCTTAAAGGGACCAACACCATATTATCCTGGAGGAACATCTCACAGAATATAGGCACCCTATAGTGGGAGGCACCCCTACAGGTTCACAGAGGACCCTGGCATGAGATACTGACTGGAGTGAACCAAGCTGGATATGATTTTACATGGCTGTATATCACACCATTAAGGCGAGAACACTGAGAGCACAGTGGTGATTGGGAAGGAGTGGTTTGGAATCTTATGAAGATTTTTTGGATGTGAATTTCACAGTTATGCACTTTTGATTAACTGTCAATATGATGAAATTATTTATTTTATAATTGTTAACACTTGAAGTATATGAAGGACATTATTATTATTAATCAGTTGGTACTTAGTTGTTTTGTATGATATTGCACATTTATATTTAAGGATATCTGAGAAGAGGTGGATCGGGGTTTACAATCACTTTAATAAAGATGAATTGGCTTCAAATAAATCAATAACCAGGTTTTCCTGATGTTTTCCTATGTTAGCAAAATGTAATGCAGCTGAAAAAAGCAGGCCATTTAGTTAGTTGACAAACACATATCTTAAGAACGCCCATCTAGTTGCAAGTGTGAAGGAAAGAAAAAAAAAGCCTAATCAAAGACATTCCAATCGTGTTTTCTGTTTCTTGATCTCTTTTCTGTACTTTACACTAGTTCCAAATTTATCCTCCATTACTTACATATGAAAGAGCCACTGTCCCCAGGGGAATGTGAAAGATGAAGGATCTGAAGCCTGCTAAGGGTTCCTGATGTATGATCTCAGACTTTTATGTTGTTTTAAGCCAGCTCATTGGTTTTCTTTTACAAATTGTGCGGCACCCAGCCTCTGGCTGCACCATCTATGAAGATGCAAGTAAGATCCAAAAGCTGTATATTGCTGCAAGGGGCTGATACAAAAATCAAATACAGAACCGAAAAGTTCTCAAATATTCTACAGAAATCTGTTTAAAGTGGTTGTAAACCCTCTGAAATGACAAAAGTGTCTGTAAACCTCTGAAATGAAAAGCATATCATTCTATAGTGTGTACTTGCCTTGATCCAAAGCACCAATTGTGATTTGTGTCTGCCCTGTCATTCCTCTGCTCTCTGCATGAGCCACTTATAGGAGTCTATGCTGACACCATGCAATCCGGGGAGATGGCCCCACCCTCCCTCCAGCGCACAGAGGGTGGTTGACAGCCTCAACTGTGCATGTTTCCTAATGAGAATGTGTAAAGGAGGGTTTGCCATTTCCCTCTATACAGGTCTCAAATTACACTCAGCTCTCCTCTCTGTGTTGTGTAGTGTGACATCATATCCCCACCTGCTGCGTTCTGAAGCTCAGAAGTGCTGTCAGGAAAGACAGGTCTGCAGTACACTTAGAGGTTCTTGGCGTACAAGCACATTGGCACATGCGCACTCGCACATCAGCGTACGCCAGGCGGGCTATTTAAACTGAGCTCCTGCATAGACTCATTGCTGTTTGGTCTGCAGCTTCTGTGTGTTCTGACCTGGTGCCTGTGCTGACCTCTGATCTTGATTCGGCTTGTTCTCGCTAATGCTGTCTGCTTGATACCCTGACCCAGCTTGTTTTTGGACTCCTCTTCTACCTGCTGCTCTGTCTATCTGCCTGAACATTACCGACCCGGCTTGCCTGACCCTGCACCTGCTCATCCAGCCTGTCATGGCTCTGCTCTTCAATCCGCATTTGGATCTTGCTCTAGCTGCAATCCCAGCCTGCCACGGCCCTGGTCTGCCTAACCACCACTTGCCTGCCTGCTGCACATCCATCAATGGACAACCAGCCATACAGACTACAGGACTGATCTCAGGCACTCCTATCACCTGATGCTAGCCAATTCAGTGGGTACATTTATGGGTTTACAACCTCTTTAACCTATTATTCTGGCCATTTGTGGCAAGATAGGGCTACTGTGGAGAAAACTATATGATATAAATATATATATATATATATATATATATATATATATATATATATATATATATATATAATGCCGCGTACACACGAAGGGACAATCCCGCGGGATTATCCTCTGGACTGAAGTCCAGCGGATAATCCCCTCGTGTGTGGGCGCCGGCGGACTTTTTGGGCGCCGGCGGACTTTTTGGCGCCAAAGTACGGCGGACTAAAGTTTGAAGTTTTGTTTTCAAATTATCCGCTGGACTTGGAAGTCCAGCGGACAATCCCGCCGTTAGTGGGCAAGTCCGCGGGACTTTTGAAATGAAGGGACTTGCCGCTCATCGGCAAGTCCGTTCATTTAGCACGTGACTTCAGGTTACGTAGCTAGCGTAGGCAGTTACTGCCGCCGCGCTAGCTCCGTGACCTGGCATGGATTTAAAGGGAAAAAACGGCGTGGGGGTTCCCCCCAAATCCATGTCAGACCCTCATCCGAGCACGCAGCCTGGCAGGCCAGGAAAGGGGTGGGGACGAACGAGCGCCCCCCCCCCTCCTGAGCCGTACCAGGCCGCGTGCCCTCAACATGGGGGGTGCCCTGGGGAAAGGGGGGCCGTGCGGCCCCCCCCACCCCAAAGCACCTTGTCCCCATGTTGATGAGGACAAGGGCCTCTTCCCGACAACCCTGGCCGTTGGTTGTCGGGGTCTGCGGGCGGGGGCTTATCGGAATCTGGGAGCCCCCTTTAATAAGGGGGCCCCCAGATCCCGGCCCCCCACCCTATGTGAATGAGTATGGGGTACGATGTACCCCTACCCATTCACCTAAGGTGTAAAATGTAAAGTACAAAAACACACACACTTTTGAAAAAATATTTTATTGCACTGCTCCGGGGGTCTTCTTCCGTCTTGGGGGTCTTCTCGCCGGACTCCCCCGCTCTCTTCTGCTCTTTTACCTAGCTCTTTCACGAGGGGGGGAGTCCGGCTACCTTCTTCGTCGTCGCCGCCGTCTGGGGGTCTCGATCCGCCTTCGGGGGTCTTCTTCCGTCTTGGGGGTCTTCTCGCCGGACTCCCCCGCCATTTACCAAGCTCTTTTACCGAGCGGGGGAAGTCCGGCTACCTTCTTCGTCGTCGCCGCCGTCGTCTGGGGGTCTCGATCCGCCTTCGGGGGTCTTCCGGGGGTCTCTTCTGTTCTTGCGGCGGTCGTCGTCTTCCGCGCCGCCGGCGCCTTGTCCTTCTTCTTGTTCTTGTTCTTGTTCTTCTTCTTCCGATGTTGACACGTCGCTCTCTCTGCCCGGAATGCCTGTGCCGCTCTGCGCTGAGACTTATATAGGGGAATGGGGACAGGGTCACATGCACATGTCACATGGTGACCCCGCCCCCTTGTGTTGTCACAGTCCCGGAGGATGCTGGGACTGTGACAACACAAGGGGGCGGGGTCACCATGTGACATGTGCATGTGACCCTGTCCCCATTCCCCTATATAAGTCCGAGCGCAGAGCGGCACAGGCATTCCGGGCAGAGAGAGCGTCGGGTCAACATCGGAAGAAGAAGAAGAACAAGAACAAGAACAAGAAGAAGGACAAGGCGCCGGCGGCGCGGAAGACGACGACCGCCGCAAGAACAGAAGAGACCCCCGGAAGACCCCCGAAGGCGGATCGAGACCCCCAGACGACGGCGGCGACGACGAAGAAGGTAGCCGGACTTCCCCCGCTCGGTAAAAGAGCTTGGTAAATGGCGGGGGAGTCCGGCGAGAAGACCCCCAAGACGGAAGAAGACCCCCGAAGGCGGATCGAGACCCCCAGACGGCGGCGACGACGAAGAAGGTAGCCGGACTCCCCCCCTCGTGAAAGAGCTAGGTAAAAGAGCAGAAGAGAGCGGGGGAGTCCGGCGAGAAGACCCCCAAGACGGAAGAAGACCCCCGGAGCAGTGCAATAAAATATTTTTTCAAAAGTGTGTGTGTTTTTTGTACTTTACATTTTACACCTTAGGTGAATGGGTAGGGGTACATCGTACCCCATACTCATTCACATAGGGTGGGGGGCGGGATCTGGGGGCCCCCTTATTAAAGGGGGCTCCCAGATTCCGATAAGCCCCCGCCCGCAGACCCCGACAACCAACGGCCAGGGTTGTCGGGAAGAGGCCCTTGTCCTCATCAACATGGGGACAAGGTGCTTTGGGGTGGGGGGGGCCGCACGGCCCCCCTTTCCCCAGGGCACCCCCCAGGTTGAGGGCACGCGGCCTGGTACGGCTCAGGAGGGGGGGGGGGCGCTCGTTCGTCCCCACCCCTTTCCTGGCCTGCCAGGCTGCGTGCTCGGATGAGGGTCTGACATGGATTTGGGGGGAACCCCCACGCCGTTTTTTTCGGCGTGGGGATTCCCTTTAAATCCATGCCAGCTTGCGGAGCTAGCGCGGCGGCATTTACTGCCTACGCTAGCTACGTAACCTGAAGTTACGTTCGAAATGAACGGACTGCTCCGTGTGTGGGCAAGTCCGTTCATTTTCAAAAGTCCCGCGGACTTTTGGCCGGCGGATTATCCGCTGGAGAAGTCCGTGCGTGTGTGGGCAAGTCCACACGCTCGGAAAGTCCAGCGGACCCAGCTGGAAAGTCCCGCGGGATTGTCCGCTGGACTAGGTCCGCCGGCAAAAGTCCGCACGTGTGTACGCGGCATAATACCGCATACACTGCAGAGGAATGGCACCCCCAGGCACTGAGGCAAGGCACCTTCATTCTAGCATGCTGTAACACAAGGCAAATTTTGTGGCACTACAGCTCACCACACATGTTACAATCTGACCGTAAATTCTTTTAGCTCTCACCAACAATTATGTAGTATGAGGGCCTTATTGGATTACATTCTTGGGAAATTTCTTTTTATTGATTTTCAATTTGTGATGCAATTACAAGTAGCAAAACAGACACACATAACAGTAATAACAAAGAGCAAAAAAAACAAAAACACACAATAACACCGGTGACTACAATAACATTGCTAGTGGTGTGTCACATAAGCAACAAGTACAGATAATACTGCAAAATATATACATAGGAAGGGTTACATAAACACCATGTAAATCCCATCAGGAATATGTAGGTATTAGCAAATGTGCCCCTGGTGATCCATAAGGGTAAAGGAAACCAATCAACTAATAATCAATACAAAATTAAATAGAGACATCACAAGAGCATCTTACAGACTGTGACAGAAAGTAAAGATAAGTATCATGGGGCCACCAATCTGACACAGTGGATGTGGAGCTGACCCAACTCCCCCATACCCTATCACATTTCTCATTGAATTAAATTAATTTGAATGAATTGTATAGCTCAGAATGCTGCTCAGAATGCTGCAATAAAGTGCAGCATGTCTACATTTTATCACAGATCACTGCAGCGATGGTCACTGCACTATGTGTGAAATAGTCCTTGGAAGACACTTAATACATATACTGGTTCAGCAGGAACTGGCCAAATTTTGATCCATCTATGGGCAGGTTGTTTGTACTGAAGTCAATCTATCTATCAACTTCAGTACAACCAGCCTGTGGAGTTTTTTTTCATGCATCACTGCTGGCGGCTATAGCTGCCGGCAGTGATCATTATAATCTGACAGCTGGGAAGCCCCCCGCTGTCAGAAAACAATTGTGCAGCTGGAGGGACTTCCCCGTCAACACTGACTGTGTTGATGGGGGAATCAAGTAAAGAAAGAAAATTGTATAATGTATAGCAGGTGTACATTCAATTTTGTAAACACACATGTCCCTATTACCTTATCAACCTCTACGGCCCGCTGTATTCTCTCACAGGTCTTTTCATGCACAGTTTGCAGCCATGTGTGGATGGACACTTTAAACAGTTCATGAAACCCCATCAAGGCCAGTGACTTGTTGTCTCTGTGAAAAAAATGTGGTGTGAGGAAAATTTCACAACAAGAAGGCAACACAACAGAAAAACGAATTATTTTCCAAGTGTTATCTGTATTACTCAGACAATAACCAGGTAAAACTTCAATAACAAAAATGTGATGTGAATATGAAAATTAACTAAACAATTATTTCACTATAGCAGGACTTTATTATTGCCTGTGACCTTAGCTAGCATATCATTCTCCAGCCAAGATAAGCGAAGAACTTTCCTTTTCACCGGAGAGTTTCTTCATCTCACATGGCTTCCAGCAGATTCTCCATTCAAAACCATGGAGAATTCACAGGCCAGTAATGAGTATCTTGGCTGAACAACCGAGACCTGCCAGGGCTATGCCAAGGTGAGCAAAGATCCCTCTGACAGTCTTGAACAAAGGTGAAATCCACTCTACATTAAAAATGAGAAATCCTTTAACCTACTTTCAGATAGTGTTTAAAAAAAAAATATCTGTAGCAAAATCTATTGTATTGTCTGCAATACAATTCTTGTGTGTTCTGGGCATAAAGTAGTCTTTGCGGACAGTGCAATTCCTCTCAACAGCAGAACTTCTACCCCAAAATTCACAAACCAAACTCACTCACCCTAGGGTATCTTGAGGCATAAGTATTTGTAAAATGCACCATTAAATGTATGCAATTAAAAAAATGAAGGCATGCGATAAAGGTGAACTCCTGGCAGATATAAAAATATACCAGTTAATGCAGTTAGATATTCATTACAAATTATTAAGTGTGTTTCTAAAAAGAACTAGTTTAGCTACCTTTAATTTGCCTCCTGTAATCTTCTGTGCTGTAGGTTTTAGTCTGGAAGAAGGGAGGGCAGGACTAAAGCTGGCTACAATTTTCTTGTACAATTTTCCTGTAGATTTACCAAAACCATATAATATGAGGTCAAACCTAAACACTTTCAAATTGCATGCAATTAGGCAGGCCCTTGCACTACATAGTTGAAGGTAAAGCTAAAGGAAAATGAACAGCAAGTTGTATAATGTGTAGCCAGCTTAAGAATCAAGTAGATGCGCTGCATGCAAATATACAGAAAAGGAACATGATGACATTATCATTCAGCTCCTTCACTGTCCAATTATAAATGGGGCTGGGAGGTGGCCAAGCTGTTTTGCTTAACCACAGTAGTGAAAAGACAGGTCACCACCCTGGTTAAACTGTCGGACAACATTGTATTTGTAAAACAGCTCCCACGACTGTGTTTCATCCATGGATTTAGGTTTTTGGCTTGAGATCAGCTTTAAGTTTAAATTTCAGAAAAACTATCAATGGGTTAGCAGGGATGTCCTTTTAAAAGCTGCCCATAGCAAAAAAAAATCTTGCTTGTAATTTAAATCCAGCTCAGGCAAAATGAGAGACGAATCTGACACCCTGGTATTCTTTTTCTATGCTTCTACCATCAAAAGATCATCTTGACCCCGAGCAAAAAGCATTTTCTTGTCTTGTAAGCCAGATATACAGAGTTAAAAATAAAATTTGAATTTAAAGTAAACCTGTCAGATCATATAACTGCATGAACAGGGTGCCTGGAAGCTCCTTTACTGATTTTTTCACATTGTTAAGCCCCCTCCTTGGCAATTTACCAACCCAGTCACTGGCTCTCATATTGGATTGTGGAAAAAAATAGAAGCAGGGAATAAGTCAAGGAGGCCATTACCAACATTCAAACATCCCACCAAGAATAACAAATTAGTAAAAGCCACATACTTTAAGGGTAGATAATCTCGAAACCGCCTTAGTTCATTGAGGGTGATATAAAGTTCAAACAGAGTTTCCCCAATAGCATGGGTGACGTGAGGCTCTTCATGCTCTGATGTCTTTAGGTTTTCCATTACAATGCTTACTTCATCAGCCACCTATAAAGAAAAAAAATAATGTAACATGCGAAAGCTGACTGTGTCCTGGACATTCCTCACACACAATTTCTCCTGGATCAACTGCGGGTATAGGATTGTGTATTTGGAGCTTTTCAATTTGTGTTTTTGTGTTTTTTTCTCTGTTGGTTCATCTGGATGGACCTGTGTCTTTTTTCAATCAGACTAACTATTTAACAATAGTCATGTACAGTGCCCTAAAAATGTATTAGCCTCTTTCTGATTTGCTTTGTTATTACATTTGTTGTATAACGTTCAAACTTCAAGGTATTATTCTGGAGGATACAGGTGAGCCTATCATTAAAAAAAAAACATGCCTTGCAAAATATTGGAAACAGCCTATGGTGCCACTTGATTATGTTAAAAGCAAACTGAACTTTATCATCATTAATGATAGGCTCACCTGTATCCTCCAGAATAATACCTCGAAGTTTGAACGGATGTGGGATCCACGGATTCGGTATTTGTTTGTAGACTAGCGAGTTCATGGACGACTTACCATATTTATCAGCGCACAACACGCACTTTTTTGTTATACGCCGACATCCCGCCGATTGTGAGCTTCTCTGCGGTTTTGGCCTTTCTCATCGGCGGCTTTCGGAAAACCAAAAGCCGCCGAGGACGGCCAAAAGTCGCCGAAAATAGCCGAAAGCCGCCCAGAACGGCCGAGAGGTCCCGAGCGCCGCCGAGATACACAGAACATCTGCTCTGTATCTGTATCTAGGCGGTGCCATTTTTACACGGCAAGCTGACACTGACAAGGCTGCAAATGACTGACAAGGCTGCAATGCAAGGCTGCAAATGACTGACAAGGCTGAAGATGGACACTGATAAGGCTACAATGCAAGGCTGCAAATGACACTGACAAAGCTGCAATGACAAGGCTGCAAATGACACTGACAAGGCTGCAGATGGACACTGATAAGGTTGCATTGATGGGCATTTAAATGTAAGTTTTTTCCCTAAACTTCCCTCCTAAAAGTTTTTTTCCTTCAAATTCCCTCCTAAACTTGGGGTGCGTGTTATACGCCGGCGCGTGTTATACGCCGATAAATACGGTAATTTCTTTCTCTATTTCTTTATTTTAAAAAAAAATTCTTTCCACTATGCCCTTCCTATAGTTTCAGTTTTGCCTTTCCTTCTTTTTTTTTCTGCCATTGACATGGTTGTAATCTCAGGTATTTGATCCCCTTTCCTTCCCCTCTCATTTCCCTTTACCTATCCAATGACAATCCTATTGTGCTCACAAGCGTGGCTGTTATGGATTACTATGATATTACATTTACTCAATGCTGTTTTGTTATACTTGCTAGTTCTGCAATAATTGGCAATATTATATTTTTTCCCTTTATAAGGCCTGTTATTAGGACGTATGCTCGCTGTTCTTTGTTTTTGATGTATGACCCTCCTTCCATGCTCTGTAAAAGTCCTGTGTGCCTTATTTGTATGTAAACCTGAGATAAGTTTGCTTTTTGGCTTAGATCTAAAACGTACAATGTCCAAAATATGCAATGATAGAGGAGGGGGACAATACTTTTTCACAACACTTAATTATTTTTACCAATGGTTAGGATACAGCAAATGTCATATTTGACAAGATGCACCATTGGCTAGCAATAACAATAAGTTTCTCAGAGATTTCCAGTCTTTCCATTCATTAGTAACACCACTTAATATGCCTGCATAATGATACTCTGCTGCTAGTGCCAGTTTAGCTATAGGTGTGAAAGAAACATAGCATATACTGTAGATCATGAACTATTGTATGCTTTCTATAACTACCATACAGCTTCATAAATCAATCTGTATATTACTTATCATGTGCGATGTCTCTTGGTTCCACAAAGAAGAGACATCCTGAACTATCTACTTATATTTATGTTTACTTTGATATTAACACTCTAGGTGAAAAAGCTCTTTTTTTGGGTTACAGTTATTTTAAATTATCACCTTACAATGTATAGCTGAGAATAAAAATGTATTTTTGTTGTGGGGGTGTGTGGGTCAAAAATTCATCCCACCTCCCTCCTGATTTTGGAGAACCAGAGATCTCAGTTGATATCCTCATTGCATCCCTATGATCATGTAAGCCTTTAGGGGAAGCCCCAGAATAAGGTTACTTATTAAAATGCACCCTGGCAAGAGGGTATGCTAAATAGGAGGGCTGAACCTCAGGTATTTACCTAACATGTAAGGGAAATTAGAGTTCAGCATTAATCAATTTGCATGACAAAGATGAATCATTTGAAAAGTGAGAAGAGAGATCAAATGATGGAACTGCTTCACTTATAAATCATTAGAGAATCAACCCATTACGTTAATTTAATTCATTAGTACTTGTTATTATTCTGTATTAAGGATTGAGCTAGCAATATCAATTAAAGCAGAACTTGGTGTATGGTGAGGTTAAAGTGAACCACTTCCTAGTGCCTGTATATTACATCCAATTTTTTATTTGGCTCCAAGGGTGCTTGTGATGCTAAGGAGATGATTAAACATCCTATCAACAGAAAATATGATTGATTTTTGCCTAGTGGTATGACCTAGGATTATTGGTAACTTGGAAGCCACCCCACCATTGAGTGTTATTGCACCTCACTGATTGCCTACTTTACAGTGTGTATATTGGAAACATTTTCACTTTTACACATTTTAGAGTTTTTTTAGCAGCATACAACTTGTTCCATTATATTAACAATGTAAAATGCTGAGGACGTTTTAGGTACAAATGCCCCTAAATACACCTCGTTAGTACCAAAAAGTGACTTACCAGTTTTTCTAGCTGCCGGTAAGTGATGCTAAAGTAATCTACCTTGACAATGCTAAGGAGAAAATAAATATTAATCAATATATATACACAAACTTTAGGTGACCTCACATAGGCCTTATAGTTTTATACAATGCAATATATAATATTACTTGTACCTCTCGGGATCAGAAAGTCAAATATCAGAACATTTATATCTGCCCCTTTTGAGGGTGGTATAATAGTAGAAATAAAGGTAAATGTTTCCTGAGCTGCAAATATTTTGAGACATCACAGCATTACTGCCTTTGTGTGGAACTGAACTGTGTAAATCCACAAAGTCCACAAGAACTAATCCTGGCCCACTGACAGCCAGAAAAAGGAATCTTTGACTATAAGTACTGTAGATGGTATTAATCATGGTTTATGGTCTGGATACTACATATGAATGCTGATTTAAAGGAACTCACCTGACAAAGAGCTTGTTGTACACATTTTGGCTTTTCTCCACATCTTCATGGACAGCGTCTGATAACTTCACCAAGCTCCTCAGCTGCTCCACATCATTCTATAATACAGAAAAAATAAATTACAAA
This sequence comes from Lithobates sylvaticus, assembly GCA_028564925.1. Taxonomy (NCBI): domain Eukaryota; kingdom Metazoa; phylum Chordata; class Amphibia; order Anura; family Ranidae; genus Lithobates; species Lithobates sylvaticus. The sequence goes on along the minus strand of CM053031.1, from coordinate 221,823,070 downwards.
GAGATTGAGAAGTATTTTGACCAAATAATTTGATGACTAGATAATTGCTTTCCACATCCTACTGTGTATCGGTGGAATTTACAGTAAAACCTTGTACACACGGGAATGTCGGGAGACATCGGCCAATTCAATAAAAAACGTCCGACATTCAACCCGTGTCTGTCAGCTGGTCCAAAAGAAGCTGGCTGTTTGGCTGCCTTCTGTCGGACGAGCATGCTGGAAAACCAGCAGCTGACCAGTTCCCGATAAGCAATCTCAGTAAGTGGCTAAGAGCGCTGACCAGAGTGTTCTGACGGGGGAGCCCTGTCAGAGCATAACAGCTCAGTAGGGGAGAATGCTGTACTAGTGTTGGATCGTTAGTACAGTGGCTCCAACCAGAGCTGTTAGGTTTTTTTTTTTTTTTTGCCCATCCCTCTGGGTTGAACAGGAAAAAAAACGATTATGCCGCGTACACACGAGAGGACTTTTCAACAGCAAAGGTCCGACGGAACGAATCCGTCAGACAATTTGATTGTGTGTACGCGGCATTAGTGTGTACCACGTTTTTTGGGGTTTTTTTTTTACGTTTTTTTCTAAATACCAGCTCCTCTATGTACCAATATTAAATTAATGTACTTCGGGGGCGTGGTTAAGCTGGCGGCCTGATAGGACGCGTTTGAGGGGAGCTCCGCTCTAGACTGCCTGCATTATCCGGATTTCGGGTCCTATCAAGAAATATTTTTACACACAGAAGCCCTGAGGTAAGAGGGCATGAAAAAAGGCTCGAGCAGGAAAGGAGGATCGGCCCCTAGACCCTCTCCGAGGTCGCAAACACAGCCCGCCGCGGGCCGAGCACACGTGGCGTCCCAGGCCAACATGACGGATCCGGCGCCGGAGATGGCTGAGGAGGATCGTTTGCAGGCTTTGATGCAGGCGATCTCGGGATGCCAGTCAACCCTAACGGCAAAAATCGACACCCTACAGCTGGATGTTGGCCTGGTAAGAAGGGACCTCGAGAAAATCCGAGGGAGGATGGGTGAGGCGGAGCGGAGAGTGGGGGACGCAGAGGATGCCATCCGTGACCAACGGGCCGCCATCCACACACTACAGGTCAGGGTGAAGGCCCTGGAATCGAGGGCGGAGGACAGCGAGAACCGGAGCCGAAGGAACAACTTGAGGGTAGTCGGCCTCCCGGAGGGGGCCGAGGGCCAGGACCCCACTGCCTTCACGGAACAGCTGCTCCGCACGCTCCTACCGCAGGCCCGTTTCTCGCCCCACTTCGCGGTGGAGAGGGCCCATAGAATGCCACCTGTGAGAGGCCCCCCTGGTACTCCTCCACGCACATTTATCTTTCGACTTTTGAATTTTCGGGACCGGGATCTGTCCCTGCGTGAAGCCCGCAAGGTGGAGGAATTGAGATTCGAAAACACTAAAGTCATGCTCTTCCCAGACTACTCCGTGGACACACAGAGGCTCCGACGCACATTTGACCCGGTTAAAGCACAGCTCCGCACTAAAGGCATCAAATACAGCATGTTGTTCCCGGCGAAGCTCCGTGTGGTAGATGGGGAATCCACCCGCTACTTCACCTCCCCGGAGGATGCCTTACAATGGCTGGAGGGTCTACCTAGGGCCAGATAACCGTATGTATAATATAAACATTTCTGTCACACTTTAACTTTGGCTGGGCTCCCTCCCTGGCACCTCTCCCCTGTTATGTGCTCCCTCTTGCTCGGGAAAATCTGCCCACAAGCATGCCTGCTGGCTGTTTACTTGGCTTGCCATATGCCATCTATCCCCGTGACCATGTACTCAGTGGAAGGACCATATGTCTACGACCCACCCGGATAAATATAGTGCAGTACAGAACTGTCCGGATTGCAGTTTCATAGGAACTACTTCCCCACTGGGCTTAGCTGTAGGGATCCCTACGGTGCTGGGTGGGCTGTGTCATGGGGGCCCTTGATGCAAACGGGGGGGGGGAGGAATGTTGATGGGCCCTACTTATGTGACCCTTGGTTAACAGTTTAAAGGATGTGCCCCTGGAGGATTCCAGGAGAAAGTTCTCACCTGCTTAATTGTTTGACTTTTAAACCTTCTTTTTTCTTTTTGTGGATGGCTGAAGTGCTCTCCTGATACTACATCATCTTGCCTGTACCATATGGGACCTGAATGTTATCTCACCAAGCTTGCTTTTGTGCTACAGGCAGGGGGGCGGAGGCCCCCGAACTTACAGGAACTGCTAGCTCGCCCGCGCATAGGAAGGCCGGTGGCTTTTCTGTTCGCCCCCATAGGAGACTTTCCTACAGGTTGATGGGTTTGGTTATGGGATCAAACACTCCGAGTTTGTTGGCGGATGTGTGGGGTGGGGGTGGGGGGGGGGGGGATGGGTCATGTTTTGTTTGGTTTTTGTTTTTATTTTCGCTACTGGGAATATACGGTACTGTTCCCTTCAATATGTAACTACAATGTGCAGCGGTGTGGACTGGCTGTCTCTCCCGGCCCTCGGAATAGCTGAGGACCGGGAGACACACAGGCAACCTCTGTCTAGGTTCTATTCTATTGTTGTGTATCCCACTCCGGGCTGTCTCGATAGCATCACCCCTAAAGTTTATCCCCTGACGGTGTCACTATGGCCCCCATAAAAATTGTCTCCTGGAATGTCCGGGGGTTGAATGACAAAATCAAAAGATCATTAGTAATGACATACCTAAAAAAATATAACCCACATGTGTGTATACTCCAAGAGACACACCTGGTGGGCAGTAGGGTCCTCAGTCTCAAAAAAACATGGGTGGGTCACTACTTTCACTCCACCTATTCTGGGTATGCCAGAGGGGTCAGTATATTGATACACAAAGCCCTCTCATTCCATCTGCTAGATGTTAAAGCCGACCCGGAGGGTAGATATGTACTACTACATGCAATGATTGAACATATAGAAATGTTGGTTCTAGGGGTGTATATTCCCCCTCCGGCTACCATGTCACTTCTCAGGTACCTCACACCCATTCTGGCTTCATATCCTACGGACAATATTCTTCTTGTTGGGGACTTTAACATGGCTCCCAACCCATCACTGGACAGGTTGACACCAGGGACGGGTACAGACTCTCAGTTGGACAAATGGGCAAAGATATATGGACTGACTGACGTTTGGAGGTGGCGGTTCCCAACAGACAGGGCTTTTACATGTCAGTCGGCCTCATACCGTTCAATGTCTAGAAAAGACTTAGTGTATGTCAGTGGAGGATTGCTCTCTCGGGTACGTGAGGTCTCTATGCTGCCAAGGGGAATATCGGACCATGCCCCCATGTATGTTACCCTACAAACGCAACTACCTCGGTCAGACAAGATCTGGCGATTGTCCAGATATTGGATCTCAGAGGAGAATGTTGAGGCAGAAATTGACCAGTGTATTACCGACTATTGGCTGGCTAATGCACAATCCGCTATGCCCCAAGGCAGGTGGGACGCGTTTAAGGCCTATATTCGGGGCTGCTACCAAACAGCTATCTCGCACGCTAGACAAAACGCAAAACAGACCATTGAGGAGGCGGAGGCAAAGGCCCAGGGACTAGAATCCCACTATGTCCTGACCCAAAACCCCATCACCCTACTGGACATGCGGTCTGCGTATCGGGAACTAACAATGCTAAGAGTGGCGGGAGCAAAAAAGCACCAGATATCGCAGACCCAGCGTATATTTGAGCAGGGGGAAAAAACAGGGCGCATGCTAGCCTGGCTGGCAAAAGAGCAAAAACCCTCCACATCTATTGCCCGCATCAGACAGGATGATGGAACAGTGGTAACTGATCCACTGGCCATCAATGCCTGCTTTGCTAAGTACTACGCTTCCTTGTATGCCTCTAGGGTGGACTACTCTAGGGAGGAACTTGTCTCCTTCCTGGAGCGGATCACCTTCCCAGTGCTGAGCCCAGGGGCCAGGGAGGACCTAGATAAAACGATAACTATAGAAGAAGTTAAAACGGCACTGGGCGAATTACAAGCAGGAAAGACCCCAGGGGCAGATGGTCTTCCTCCAGAGTTTTATAGACAATACGGGGAGCAGCTTACTACTAGGTTACATGAAATGATGCTGGGTTCCCTGGAAGCGAATACCCTGCCGGAGTCCATGGCGGAAGCCATCATAGTGGTTTTTCCCAAACCCGGTAAGGATCAGGAACTGTGCACCTCATATCGACCTATCTCCCTTCTTAATGCAGACGCCAAGATCTTAACAAAAATACTTGCAAAAAGGCTCAATGAGGTTATACTAACGTTGGTTCATGAAGACCAATCGGGGTTCATGCCTGGTAAAGGCACGGACATAAATCTCCACAGATTATACACAGTCATGGGTGCCACGAGAAAACTCTCCGAATTGGACGCAGTGGCCTCCCTGGATGCGGAGAAAGCATTCGACTCGGTGGAGTGGGAATATCTGTGGGAGGTCATGCGTCGGTTTGGGTTTGGTCCAAAATATATCACTTGGGTACAGGCCCTATATGGGGCGCCACGCGCCAGGGTTCGTACGGGTTCAATCCTTTCACCACCGTTTCCGTTGCATAGGGGCACTAGACAAGGGTGCCCACTGTCCCCTGCCTTGTTCGCCCTAGCCATTGAGCCCATGGCTATCATGGTGAGGTCATCCCCATTGGTAAAGGGTATCCCAATCGGATCTACACGGGAGAAAATATCGCTATATGCGGACGATACCCTGCTGTACCTAAGAAACGACTCTGGTTCTCTGGGGGCTGCCCTTGCAATTATCAACGAATTTGGTGGGTATTCTGGCGTCTGTATTAACTGGAACAAGTCGGTCATTTTTGCATTGCACCCGGGGGAGGCCTCCCTCTCGGATAACACACCCCTGAAAAGAGTCTCACAATTTAGATACTTAGGGATAGAGATACATAGTTACAGATTACAATTTATTCCCCTCAATTTGACGCAAGCCATGTCATCCCTGGTGCAGAAATGCACGGCGTGGAAGACATTGCCCCTGACTCCAGTAGGGAGAATAAATCTGATCAAGATGTCACTCTTGCCCAAATTCTTGTACATATTTAGGCAAACCCCAGTGCATATACCGAATGCGTTCTTCAAGAAGTTTGACTCAGTGCTCACGACTTTCATATGGAATGGCAGCATTCCCCGGATAGCCAAAACTACCCTTCACTTGCCACTCTCGTTAGGGGGCCTGGCCCTTCCATGTTTTCAAAAATACTATTGGGCGGCAGTTTTGGTAACGCTTCGGTGGTGGCTGTCAGAGGAGCCGGCTAACCCTGCCTCGACTTTGGAGACGGCGCTACTCGGTTCATACTCAGAACTGAGAAATTTAATACATTGGGGACCTGGGTCCAACCCGGACATCACTTATTCTATGAAGACTACCCTTAAGGTTTGGGAGATTGTCAGGGACAGGATCCTGAAGTTCAAAGGCTGGTCCCCCCACACCCCGCTATGGGGAAACCCCAGGCTGCCCCACTTCCAGTCTATACCGGACCCAGTCTTGTGGGCGAGGCATGAGATAACAACACTGGCAGATATTTCTCACACAATGGGTCTTCTCTCCTTCGATACACTGAAACAAAGTAAAGGGCTCTCAAATCGTATGTTTTTTCGTTACTTGCAAATTCGCCATGCCTACGGCTCCCAGTTTCCAGAGCCACCAGTGCTGGGAACTACGGGAATCGAGACCATATTAAGAGAGGAGGGAGGGAAGAAGGTCCTTTCTACAGTGTACTCGGCCTTGGCAGGCCTGGACACCTCCAAGGTATCACAGTTGTTCTCGGTCTGGCAGGGTGACATACCCTCGCTGGCTGACGACGACTGGGAGGAGGGCATTCAGCAATACCTCCCCTTGATGATCTCTGCTAGGGATAGGTTCATCCAATTAAAATTCATACATAGAGCCTACTTCTCGCCACAGCGACTGGCTAGGATATACCCTACACATAGCCCACTTTGTACTAAATGTGGATCAGAGGAAGGCTCCTTCTTTCACGTAGTGTGGTCGTGTAGCCTTGTCCAGGCGTTTTGGAGGGGGGTGGTTGACAAAATAAACCTGGTCAGCAAGCTTAGAATGCCCTGTGACCCAATTCCGTTGCTGCTGGGAGTGGTAGACACGTTGGAGGGTCCCCAGGCTAAGAATCTTTTTGTGTTCTATGCAGCATTTTATGCAAGAAAAACAATATTGCTGCACTGGAAGGGAGCTGCCCCACCTACGACACAATTTTGGAGGACCCTTATTAACAAGGCTCTTCCCCTGTATAAACTGACGTATATGGGCCGTAACTGCCCTAACAAGTTTAATAAGATCTGGAACCCCTGGGTGCAGGAGGAGAGGCTGACTCTGGACTGATATGGGGGGTGAGACGTGGACCCTACCTGGACGGGACTGGTAGTATACGGACGCACTAGTGTGAGGTTGCTGAGTACCCTGGATGAGGTAATGGAGGGTGACCTGATGGGAGTGGACGATGGGACGGCGGGTGCATGACAGTCCACTATACACCTCTAAACTACGTTGGGATATGGGAAGAGTGAACTATGCTAAGTCTTGGCACAGGCACGTTCCCCCCCCCCTTCTCCCCTTCCCCCACCCACTGTTTGAAATCATCCTGTCCCATTTCCCCTCCCTTCCCGAAGACCATACGTATGTATATGCATGTTACCTGTGTCTAGGCTATAACCTGTGGATGGCTATGTAGACTGTATATACGAATCACTATGTTGCACGTGTAGAATAACGCATTGTACCGATTTATCTCTCTGTACTGTTCCCCTTATTTCGAAAATAAAAACCGTTTTTGTTAAAAAAAAATTAATTATTTTGAAAAAAAAATTTATTTCCATTTTTTGTTAAAAAAAAAAACCAGGAACGAGTTGACCATCTGATCTCATTAGCACACACCCAGCATCACCTACCCTCAGCTAGTCAACTCCTTTCTGTGTCATGATCTAAAGTCTGACCAGGAAGTAAGGTAGAAGTAATGGAGCAGGGCTTTTAAACATCCATGAAGAGTGTGAGTTACGCGTGTGTAGAATAAATGTAAGCTGTTTTATTTTTGCAAAAGAAGTACATTAATGCTATGTTGGTACATAGGGGAGCTGTAATTTAGAAAAAATAATAGAAAGGTGAACAAAGGTGAACTTAGCCTTTAAGTTCAAGTCTACTATGGCACAAGGTGAGCGTTTTGTCTTTGGCACCACCCCCTAAAGTGCAATGAGGGACAGAGCACCAAATCTTTAGGTGGACTAGTAAAGGGTGGAAGGGCTTGTTTACTGCAAAAATGTAAGCCTTCACTCTGCCAAATCAGACCAAGAATATTTCCTGAATTTTTATTCTGAGGCATGGCAGAACTTTGGTTGCTGCCTTAAAATATTCCAAAATTGCATTTGTAGATCTCCTCTCTACCCTCACTGTGACTGAACAGTGAAAGGAGAGGTTGCACACTAAATAGCTCATCTCTCACTCTGCTCTCCTCCTATAGGCATTCTACTCCACTGTAGTGAAGGAAAGGTCCTCAAGCCACGCATCGCTGCAAATCCACTAATGGAGAAGTATGTAGCAGTCTCAGCCTGGGCTCTGGCCAGGCTAAGCCCCAACATGTTTCGCTCCCTCTCCTGGAGTTTAACCACTTCCCGCCTGTAGGACGTCATATGACAACCTTGGGTTGAAGTGGTAATACAGTGGTGTGAAAAAGTGTTTGCCCCCTTCCTCATTTCCTGTTCCTTTGCATGTTTGTCACACTTAAGTGTTTCGGAACATCAAACCAATTTAAAAAATAGTCAAGGACAACACAAGTAAACACAAAATGCAATTTGTAAATGAAGGTGTTTATTATTAAAGGTGAAAAAAAATCCAAACCATCATGGCCCTGTGTGAAAAAGTGATTGCCCCCCTTGTTAAAACATACTATAACTGTGGTTGTCCACACCTGAGTTCAATTTCTCTAGCCACACCCAGGCCTGATTATTGCCACACCTGTTCACAATCAAGGCATCACTTAAATAGGAGCTGCTTGACACAGTAAGGTCCACCAGAAGATCCTTAAAAGCTACACATCATGCCGAGACCCAAAGAAATTCAGGAACAATTGAGAAAGAAAGTAATTGAGATCTATCAGTCTGGAAAGGGTTATAAAGCCATTTCCAAAGCTTTGGGAATCCAGCGAACCACAGTGAGAGCCATTATCCACAAATGGCGAAGACATGGAACAGTGGTGAACCTTCCCAGGAGTGGCCGGCCGCCCAAAATTACCCCAAGAGCGCAGCGACGACTCATCCAAGAGGTCACAAAAGACCCCACAACAAGGTCCAAGGAACTGCAGGCCTCACTTGCCTCAGTTAAGGTCAGCGTTCATGCCTCCACCATCAGGAAAAGACTGGGCAAAAATGGCCTGCATGGCAGAGTTCCAAGGAGAAAACCACTGCTGAGCAAAAAGAACATCAAAGCTCGTCTCAATTTCTCCACAACACATCTTGATGATCCCCAAGACTTTTGGGACAACATTCTGTGGACCGATGAGACAAAAGTGGAACTCTTTGGAAGGTGTGTGTCCAAGTATATCTGGCGTAGAAGGAACACTGCATTTCAGAAAAAGAACATTATACCAACAGTAAAATATGGTGGTGGTAGTGTGATGGTCTGGGGCTGTTTTGCTGCTTCAGGACCTGGAAGACTTGCCGTGATAAAAGGAAATATGAATTCTGCTGTCTACCAAGAGATCCTGAAGGAGAATGTCCGACCATCTGTTCGTGTACTCAAGCTGAAACGAACTTGGGTTCTGCAGCAGGACAATGATCCTAAACACACCAGCAAGTCCACCACCGAATGGCTGAAGAAAAACAAAATGAAGACTTTGGAGTGGCCTAGCCAAAGTCCTGACCTAAATCCTATTGAGATGTTGTGGTATGACCTTAAAAAGGCCGTTCATGCTCGAAAACCCTCTAATGTAACTGAATTAGGACAATTCTGCAAAGATGAGTGGGCCAAAATTCCTCCAGGACGCTGTAAAAGCCTCATTGCACGTTATCGCAAACGCTTGGTTGCAGTTGTTGCTGCTAAGGGTGGCCCAACCAGTTATTAGGTTTAGGGGGCAATCACTTTTTCACACAGGGCCATGATGGTTTGGATTTTTTTTCACCTTTAATAATAAACACCTTCATTTACAAATTGCATTTTGTGTTTACTTGTATTGTCCTTGACTATTGTTTAAATTGGTTTGATGTTCCGAAACACTTAAGTGTGACAAACATGCAAAGGAACAGGAAATGAGGAAGGGGGCAAACACTTTTTCACACCACTGTATCTGAATGAGATCTGATTCTCATGCTTTTCAGGGTAGAGGGGATATTTGGGGTCTCATTGTCCCCAGATGTCACCATAAAGAGGACCTTTCATGACGTATTCCTATTACAAGGGATGTTTACATGTCTTATAATAGGAATGAAAGTGATAAAAAAAATAAAAAATTAAAGGGACAGTGTAAAAATAAAATAAATAATAATTTTTTTTTTTTAAAGCGCCCCGCCCCCTCGTGCTCACACGCAAAAGCAAACACATATGTAGGTTGCATCCACATATGTAAACGATGTTTACACCACACAAGAGGTATCACTGTAAACTTAGACCTCCTTTGTAACTCTAAACTGGTAACCTGTAAAAAAATTTAAAGCGTATGCTATGGTACGGAATTCCCCAAGTACCGAAGTTTGGCGCCATTCCACTAGTGTGTGCAATTTTAAAGCGTGACATGTTAGGTATCGATTTACTCAGTGTAACATCATCTTTCACATTATACAAAAAAAATTGGGCTAAATATTGTGTTTCGTTTTTTTCCAACAAAAATTGTGTTTGAAAAATTGCTGCGCAAATACCATGTGACATAACAAATTGCAACAATCACCATTTTATTCCATAGGGTCTCTGCTAAAAAAATAGATACTGTTTGGGGGTTCTGAGTAACTTTCTAGCAAAAACATTATGGTTTTTACATTTCGGAGAGGAATGCCAGAATTGGCCCGTTATGAAAGTAGTTAATCATGGGTCCTCCACTGCAGCGTCTGATACCAGATCAAATTCAGGTACTTACAATGCTTGCAATTAAAAACTACATTTCATGATGTATTAATAATTTCAAAGCTGCATTATTTTGTGTCTTATATAGTTTTAGATTTTATGCAACACAATATATAATATTACCTGTAACTCTCGATCAGAATGTCAAATACCAGAACATTTATATCTGCCCCTTAAGAGGATGGATATTTTGATACATCACAGCATTACTGCCTTTGTGTGCAACTGAACTGAAGTTCATCTATAAGCCACCTGTAGGGACTCTAGGCTTGAATTTCTGATATTCATTAGTACTGTACTCTTTCCCTCTCATTTAACTTAGAAAAGGCATTCTGTGTAAATGACTTATATTTTCTGATTCTATGTAGAGGATGATGGGAATCTTATATTAAGCCGGTTTATGGGTATTTACGCAAAGAATTATTATTATTATTCAGGATTTGCGCAGAGCTTTACAATCTAAAGGGAGGCAGCACAGTTACAATACAAAAAAAGCGAGTTAAGAGGGCTCTGCTCATAAGAGCTTACAATCTAATAGCTTTCACAATTAATGATCCAGTTTATTATGAATACAGTATACATGATATAAGCTACATTGTTTGTTTATATACTCGCTTGGGGTTTTTTAATGAATCCATTTGACATGAACAGCAGTGAACCTTTGGACTTACCTTTTCCACAGGTTTGTAGGACATGTACGTCTTTTCATACCATTCTAGTGTGCCTTTCTGAAAAACAGAAACCCAAGTCAATGATTTGGTAAACCAATCCCACGCGCATTAATTATTTTCGCTGAAAGCCAGCATTTAACTAAATAGATATTTAAAAAAAATAAAGGATCTCCTCTTACTCAGCTCTCCATGACTTCAGCGTCTCCAACTAATGTAAAATAATTAGGTTCATGTCATTTGAGAAGAGTAAATAGTGAAGTCAATGAGCCCAGCATTGGACGGTGAGGAGGTGCACATTGAATATTGTACATAAGAGTACACAGAATACATACAATGACATGCAGTGGTCTATTCATCCATTTATGGCTTGGCTTTATTTTGCAGTAACATGGGGTGATATTATCTAAGTGGTGAATGGAATTGTGAACAAACATGAATGTAAAGGCAGGGATACAAACAAGAAAAAAATATTTAATTTTAAATTCTTCATCGTGCATGCATTCCTCTTCCTATTAAAAATAAGGATACTTTATCACTTTCATTTATGTGGACGATAGATTATTCTGGAATTCAGGTGGTAAAGGGCTGTACTGCAAGCATGAAGGAGGTTCTATTAAAATCAAATGATTGCTATAGTAGGGCCGCTTCCTATTGGAGCCAGAACAGAGTCCCTGGGAGAGTCCGTATGTCCAGTGAGAGGATAAAAAGGGATTGGTCCAGATATGAATTTTAGTTTGCCTGAATAAAAGGGTCTATCAAGAGCTAACAGCTAATGTGTTTCAGTATTAGCAAAAATCCCCCCTTATCGAAGCTATAATTTAACAGAAACAGATATTTATGTTATTTTAATTATACCAATATATCAATTCATGAATTCCATAAGAATAATTAAAATAATATCATTAATGTATTTTAATAATATTTGAATGACAAATAAATTTTCATACCAGGACCAAATTTCTATGTCTTGAAGCTCCATACAATGTGATCATTAGAGACATCCCCTGCTCAGGGTTCTTTCACATCATACTGCACATCAAAAATGCATTGTATGTAGCAAATGTACACTATATTACCAAAAATATTGGGACATCTGCCTTTTTATACACACATGAACTTTAATGGCACCCCAGACTTAGTCTGTAGGGTTCAATATTGAGTTGGCCCACCCTTTGCAGTTATAACAGCTTCAACTATTCTGGGAAGGCTGTCCACAAGATTTAGGAGGATGTCTAAGGGAATGTTTGACCATTCTTTCAGAAGCGCATTTGTGAGGTCAGGCACTGATGTGGACAAGAAGGCCTGGCTCACAGTATCCATTTTAATTCATCCCAAAGATGTTCTATCAGGTTGAGGTTGCAGGCTAGTCAAGTTCATCCACCCCAAACTCGCTCATCCATTTTTTTTCCAGGTAGTTCCGTTCCTTTGCTCAGTGGTGGCGCTGTGGGGATGTCCCTGTGATGCCGACGTCTCGGATGGTTCACTCGGCGCACAGGGGCCATGGCGTCAATCTCGTGAGATGAGTCCTCCATGGCCGCCCAATTTCCGACACACACGGCTGAAGGATCTGTTTTCCTCTGTTGCCGTGGTGACCGGTATGCGCCGCGAGTCACTGACGCGGACGCCAGTCACCTCTCTCCCCCTGTCTCCACCCCACGCCGTGCGCATGACGTCATGACGCCGGCGATGTGTGTAACTACATCTGATGGATGGATGTGTGGGCTGGTCTGCGTGCCGGAGGCTCGGGGGGTGGTTCCTCCCACCTTACCCAGTTTGATCAGCTCACTATCACCAGCTGTTTGAGATTACAATAAACACATATGACTATATATATCGGCGGCAGCGCATTCATCCCCATGCTGTTTCAGGCATCGGACTGATTGCGCTGCTGTATGACCAATATCAGGTAAATGGATAGGATTCCCTTTTTGTATGGACGATTTTTTGACTTGCTGCTTGCCTTTTGAACTAATAATGGGTGGACATATTCATGTCCTCCATAGCAGATATGGGAATCCTCTTCATGTCCAGGTTTACCCACTTTTGCTTTGTTCCCTCTGGCTGCAAATATATTTGTAAAATACTGACTTTTTGATACATTAGTCAATACTACATACCATATATAAAATATATGTATATATTTCATTTTTTGCCTTTAGATAATCCCGACCAGGACAATACCACCTGCTGGGCTTGTTTCTGGTACTGTTCATGGCTATTCGCCCCATATTTCATCTGTGTTGGTTGGAGTAGATTGGATCTATACTTCTATACCAAATCCTCCTCCTTATGTTACACACTACAACAGGTAGGCCATGCAGCAAGCAGCACTGCACTATGCAATACTATATATATATATATATATATATATATATATATATGTGCAGTGTTTTCCATCATCTTATCAACCATACCAAAATTCCTTCCCCCCTTTTTTCTTTATATATAATTATTGGCATCAATAAGTCATACTCGGTCATCCATTACCATTACGGTTTCTTTTTGTTAGGATTATTATTCATATAATGAAGTGGGTGTGCTATATGTGGCTGGGATACGCCCTTTGTGTCTGCCCAATTGACTCTGGCATCTTGGTGACCCACGGCACCCCACAACAGCATACAGATCGGGCCCCTGGAAACACACTTTACCCCCTACTCCCAATTTGTACAGGTTGGATGCTTTTTGGACGGTGACCTACAACCATATACGGTCAGAATTCATATATATAACGCAAATTCTGGATGTTAGTTGACACTATATGTATACAACCATAGTTACTAATAGTGATTATTGTTTGTTTGCTTACTGTATGTCTTTATAACATCTACAGATAAGAAGTGATCACACTTCAAGTCCCTGAAGAAGAGGTGTTATCCTTTAAAAAAAACTCAAAAAGCGTCGGGTCGAGCCTTAGCTTATTGCTCAGGACCTTACAGTGCTGTGTGGTCATTATTCTGTATCTTATTTTCACTTATTTTGTCTTTTGATTGTGTATGTTACCCTTTACCAAGTTTGCATCCAATTTTATTAATTCTCTGTTTTAACTTTTCTAATAAATATTATTTTTGATATATTTTCTGAAGACTCCTGACTTTCAAAATCCCATAAGAGGAAAAAAACTGTTCTACCATACATAGTAGCCCATTGCCATTCCCTGAAGAGGAATGTCCAGAAGGAGGCTGGGAGGATGTAGAAAGCCTGAGATACTAGAGAGCAGGGTTCCTTCTCCCCCGCAGGGGGGTCCAGAGCCTTGGGGGCCACTGCTTCCAGGCAGCCCATGGGTTGTGCAACTGTTCTGGAGGCCACAGAAGTGTCAGGGCTAAGAGCCTGAATGGACTTTGCTGGAAACTGATTACAGGACCTCACCAAAAGGGATCTGGTCTGGGGAGGTACCATGTACGGAGGAAGCTGGAAGGTGGCAGATGTCCTGGGGACTTGTGGGTAAAGACCCTAAACCGATCTCTGTGACTGTGTGGTGTTCTGGAAACTGCACTGGGTCCCAGCAGTTGTGCACCAGCGCACGCTAACCAGGTGCCAAAGAGACTTGCCCCATGGTTTTCAGCTATGGGACCTTACAGTGTTCAGAAATTTGCCTTGTGGTCCCCATCTGTGAGGGAATAGACTCATCTTTATTCTCATTTACCTAAGCAGAAAATTGTCCTCAAATGGCTGTTTGCTAATCGTTTCTGAGTATCCCATGCCCTAATCCCTCTCCTGTTAAAATTTTTCAAGCAATCAATCTTAAAAGACATCACCTAGGCTACTGTATTGGAACTGAGTACTTGGGTGGACAGGTAGCCTCTACACTTTAATACCATTGGCCCATTTGGGGGGTAGTGCTACAAGCAGATAAATACTTTCCTCTCTCAGGTTGGAGGGCAAATCTTTACTTTCTGCAAGAGTTGCAGGCATTGCCGCTATCTTACACTTTAGAGTGTGTCAGATAACATGTTCTCCACTGGCTGCTAGGTCTTGTAACCTGGGAAAAGTGTGTGGGCTGCTCAGGCTCCATAGGGAGGGGGTATGTAGACAGTGCATCCGCAGCTGCTACTAGAGTTCTGACAGGGGTGGAGCCTGCCCTGGCTCCTGCAGAGATACAAGAAAGGAAGGGTAACCCCTGGAAGTCGCACATCTACGGTGTCTTGCTGCAGTGAATGAATGGAGTGGCAACCTCAGCCTGGAGATCATGACTAAGCTCCGGGGGGGTCAGAGTGAAACGTGTTGGGGGCGTGGCCTGGTCGGAGTCCAGGCTGAGTTTGCCACTGTTCATTCACTGCAGCAGGACACCATAGATGTGCGACTTCCAGAGGTCACCCTTCCTTTCTTGTGCTATGTCTTGTAGCAGCCAGCAGCAAGGCGCATGGCACCTAACAGGGGACACGTCATCTGATACACGAGAAGTGTTGGTTGGTGATAGGTGCCCATGCAGTGAGTTTTGTTACAAAGATTAGGCGATAGATAGATAGATTTGTTTTATTATCAAAACTCTTTTTTATGTCATTGTTAAAGAGCAATTCCAGGTATGGCCATTTTATACATAGTTACATTGTTCCAGTTAGGGCCAACATAACAATGCAAACACCATACCTGTCTGAAGCCTCTGGAAGCTAAAAGTAGTAGACACTACTACTCTTGTGACCTTTATTTGCTTCCAGGTCCTGTGCCAAGCAGCTGCCCTGTTGCATTCTGAACACAGTAAGTCAACCACTCAGCACAAGCACCATTCAGAAAATGCTTTGCGTCTTCTGAATGAATCAAAGAGTTCTTTGATTGGATGAGGAAGAAAGGAAGGGTGGTGTCTACTTCAGTGAATTCCAGGTTCAAGGAGCATCAGTCAGGTATAATATATACATAGTTTCATTGGTCCAATCTGGACCTATGTGACCATGTATAAAATATCCATACCTGGAATTCCTCTTTATTTATTTTATTTATTTTTTTAATTGTAATTTTTTATTGAAATTGGAAAGATAACAATAATACATAAACAGAAGTACGTAAATAAACATTTAGTTTTGCATACACTTACACAATGTAATTGGAAAAAGAGTATGAGAAAAAAAAAAAAAAATTATCGAAACAGTCACAGCGCTACCAATACAGCAAAGACTTGAATCGTAACTTATATTTCACTACGAAAATATAGGCAAAAGAAGGTGTGTGTCTAATAAGAGGACAGCGGGTTAAGGCATTAAAAGCAAATAAAGGGATATCTGGCAGACAGATAGAAAGCTTTAGGTATGTAATATTTCATTGGAAGAGATGGAGCAGGTACCAGGATTAAGGTCTGAATGATCCCATAGGTCCCAGATTTTAGAAAATTGTGGAAGGGTATCATGTATTATCGCAGTGAGATGTTCCATTCGACATATTTGTTCCAGCGCCTGTAGGACTTGAGAGAGGGAGGGTGGGGTAGAAGAGAGCCACCACAAGGGAATAGCCCTTTTGGCAGCAAGTAGAATAAAAGTAGCGAGTTTTTGGGCGTGTTTAGAGAGTCCATGGATCGGCAGGCTTAATAGAAAATGCATGGGGTCTAATGGGAGGGAAATATTGAACAGATCTTGCATTAAGGTCTGAATAGTCGACCAGAATGGGCGTATCAAGGGGCATTCCCAAAAAATGTGAAAGTGGGAGCCTATGTCTCCCTGGCATCTCCAGCACACCCTAGGGATCTTAGGATCGTATTTGTGTATGATTTCAGGGGTTTTATACCAGAAGAGCAATATCTTATAGGCCGTCACTTTTTGTTCTACACACTGCGATGATCTGGAGATAGCTTCCCAAATCTTCTGCCAATGGGGAAGTGGGATGGAGTGGTTTATCATCTGGGACCATTTCCGCATATAAGAATGAGATGTGTCGGTAATAGGTGTAGTGTCATGAAGGAATCTGTATATGTTGGTAATCATGTGGGTCTGGCATGGTCCCTGAGCACATAGAAGTTCAAATGGGGTAGGCTTGTCAAGGCTTAAAGTAGGGGATTTAGAGGCAAAATAGTGTCTAATTTGCAAATATGAGTAGAATAGCTGTTTAGGGCTCTGGTGTTTCTTTTGCAGTTCTTCAAATGATAGGAGCGTTCTGGTAAGGGGGTGTACAATGTTTTGAAGCTGGAATATACCTGCTTGTGTCCATGGAAGCATTCTTTCGTATGTCAAACTGTCAGGGATATCGGGGTTAAACAGTACATTTAACAGCGGAGGACATGGAGAAGCAAGGGAAAACTTTATTTTTATTTTAACATCTAAACTATTGAATTCAATTTTAAAAGTCTGAATTGTTTAGTATATATCAGTTCTCGTGATCAGTTTCTGATAAGGTCTCTGCATTAACCCTAGATCTGTTTCTTTTTAATATTCCAGGTAGAAAGTTTAGCTGAAAGCTTCACGTTGTTCACTGAATATTGTCTCTTACTTCTGAAGAAGCTGAGGGACAATTTCCCTGTCCTAAACACAACGGTCATTAGTCGCCTGGAATTCATGCTAAGGTAACTCTCGGCTACATAAATATTCTGCTGCAGAAATGTGTCAGAAGTGTTGTGCTCACACATTGTTCTCGCCTACTGCAGGTGTCTCAGCCAAATCCAAAATATGCAAGCGTTTAAGACGGTCTGCCCCTTTCATAATGAACTGCACCTGGAAATAGCAACTGTCTTAAAGGTAATATTCTAGCACGGGAACACACAAAAATGTGCACACATGCAAGTTCTGACAAAGAAACACCTATATTTATGTCATTGGTGGGTTGATAGTAAGCACTTTACATTACATACACTGTGTATATATATATATATATATATACACACACAATATGCATAGTTTATCATCATGTATATTGTATTTACGCACATGAAAGTGAGTTGTTTAAAGCGATATGAAACACACACTGTTTAATTCACATTGTCCCTTCTATTTCTGTATGTGGACAATGGCACTGTAATTATTTTAATTAAAAAAAAGAAAACATCAAGTACAACAATTACCTTTTGCCTAATCTATATACAGGTACAGCTGTCACATGACCCAGCTCTTTCCCAGCCTGTTTGCAGGGAAACATAATCAGGAGGAGTCTAGTCCTCTGCTGCTGGTACATGTTCAAAAAAAGCCATTGAAATACAGAGTAAAAAAATAAAAAATAATATCAATAAACTGTGTTAAATTGTCTTACAAATATATATATTTGAAATGTCACGCCCCTCCAGCCTGTGTCTTAGAATAAGAGGGAGGTGATGTCTCCATTTATCTACATGTAATATCCCTCCCGCATTGTGTTAAGCTGGTTTGTGGGCATGGAGCAGGAGGGAGGGAGTGGGCTGTCATTTACCACTGTATATACACCCATATGTGTGACTCTATAGTCACATGGGCTGCTCAGATGTAATAGAGAGGAAATGCTCAGCATAGAAACTCACTGAAAACTGAGCTTGTGCAGAGTTGCCACCACAGCTGCAAAATCTCTAGCTGAATTCGGGCCATGGACAAAAGGTGGAGATAGAAAGCAGAAGTAAACGAATCACCTAGTGACTGAGGGAGTATGAACAGAATGTAATACATCATTTATTGATAGTTTTTTATGATGTGGGTTAGTGACACTTTATGCCTCCGAAACATGTTCAACTGGACTCTCAACCATACGGAATAAGAAATAACCCCTAGGGGTGAGATTTTAAGGCACTACCAACAAGCAATACAGATAAAAATAGTAACTTTTATTAATAATTGTATAGAAAAATACATAGAATATTAGACAAACTCATGGACAAACTCATGGACATAAAAACATCAAGTTGTGCAAATTGATGATACAGGGATCCTATACCCAACGCGTTTCGAGGATGAATGTAGTCTCCTTCATCAGGGATTAACAGGAGATGTATAGTCTATAAAATACAAATGGTCACAATCAATTTTACCCAAAATACATTGCCCATGAAGAGGGCCTAGGGTGCTAGTGACTTACATCTTTTTCAATTGCACATACATACGATCGTCCAAATCCATTTTAACCACTTTCAGACCGGACCATTATGCAGCCTAAAGACCAGAGGACTTTTTACAATTTCGCACTGCACTGGTTTAACTGGTAATTACGCGGTCATGCAATGTTGTACCCAAACGAAATTTGCGTCCTTTTCTTCCCACAAATAGAGCTTTCTTTTGATGGTATTTGATTGCCTCTGCGATTTTTATTTTTTGCGCTATAAACGGAAAAAGACCGAAAATTTTGAAAAAAAATGATATTTTCTACTTTTTGTTATAAGAAAAATACAATAAACTCAATTTTAGTCATACTTTTAAGCCAAAATGTATTCAGCCACATGTATTTTGTAAAAAAAATGTCAATAAGCGTATATTTATTGGTTTGCGCAAAAGTTATAGCGTCTACAAACTAGGGTACATTTTCTGGAATTTACGCAGCTTTTAGTTTACGACTGCCTATCTCATTTCCTGAGGTGCTAAAATGGCAGGGAAGTACAAAACCCCCCCAAATGACCCCATTTTGGAAAGTAGACACCCTAAGGAAATTGCTAAGAGGCATTTTGAGCCCATTGAATATTTTATTTTTTTATCCCAAGTGATTGAATAATGACAAAAAAAAAAAAAAATGTTTACAAAAAGTTGTCACTAAATGATATATTTCTCACACATGCCATGGGCATATGTGGAATTACACCCCAAAATATATTCTGCTGCTTCTTCTGAGTACGGGGATACCACATGTGTGGGACTTTTTGGGAGCCTATCTGTGTACGGGACCCCGAAAGCCAAGCACCGCCTTCAGGATTTCCAAGGGTGTAAATTTTTGATTTCACTCCTCACTACCTATCACTACCTATCACAGTTTTGAAGGCCATAAAATGCCAAGATGGCACAAAACCCCCCCAAATGACCCCATTTTGGAAAGTAGACACCCCAAGCTATTTGCTGAGTGGCATGTTGAGTCCATGGAATATTTTATATTTTGCCACAAGTAGCGGGAAAAATGACAAACTTTTTTTTTTTTTTGCCCAAAGTTGTCACTAAATGATATATTTCTCACACATGCCATGGGCATATGTGGAATTACACCCCAAAATAAATTCTGCTGCTTCTTCTGAGTACGGGGATACCACATGTGTGGGACTTTTTGGGAGCCTATCCGTGTACGGGACCCCGAAAACCAAGCACCGCCTTCAGGATTTCTAAGGGTGTAAATTTTTGATTTCACTCCTCACTACCTATCACTACCTATCACAGTTTTGAAGGCCATAAAATGCCAAGATGGCACAAAACCCCCCCAAATGACCCCATTTTGGAAAGTAGACACCCCAAGCTATTTGCTGAGTGGCATGTTGAGTCCATGGAATATTTTATATTTTGCCACAAGTAGCGGGAAAAATGACAAACTTTTTTTTTTTTTTCTTTTTTTGCCCAAAGTTGTCACTAAATTATATATTGCTCACACATGCCATGGGCATATGTGGAATTACACCCCAAAATATATTCTGCTGCTTCTCCTGAGTATGGGGATACTACATGTGTGGGAATTTTTGGGAGCCTATCCGTGTACGGGACCCCGAAAACCAAGCACCGCCTTCAGGATTTCTAAGGGCGTAAATTTTTGATTTCACTCCTCACTACCTATCACAGTTTTGAAGGCCATAAAATGCCCAGATGGCACAAAACCCCCCCAAATGACCCCATTTTGGAAAGTAGACACCCCAAGCTATTTTATGAGAGGCATGGTGAGTATTTTGCAGCTCTCATTTTTTTTTGAAAATGAAGAAAAGAAAAAAAAAAAAATTTTTTTTTTCTTTTTTCAATTTTCAAAACTTTGTGACAAAAAGCGAGATCTGCAAAATACTCACCATACCTCTCAGCAAATAGCTTGGGGTGTCTACTTTCCAAAATGGGGTCATTTGGGGGTATTTTGTGCCATCTGGGCATTCCATGGCCTCTGAAACTGTGATAGGCAGTGAGGAGTGAATTCACAAATTCACACCCTTAGAAATCCTGAAGGTGGTGCTTGGTTTTTGGGGCCCCGTACGTGGCTAGGCTCCCAAAAAGTCCCACACATGTGGTATCCCCGTACTCAGGAGAAGCAGCAGAATGTATTTTGGGGTGTAATTCCACATATGCCCATGGCATGTTTGAGCAATATATCATTTAGTGACAACTTTGTGCAAAAAAAATAAAAAATAAATAATAATTATTATTTTTCCCGCAACTTGTGTCAAAATATAAAATATTCCATGGACTCGACATGCCTCTCAGCAAAAAGCTTGGGGTGTCTACTTTCCGAAATGGGGTCATTTGGGGGGGGGTTTTTGAACTGTCCTGGAATTTTATGCACAACATTTAGACGCTTATGTCACACATTACCCACTCTTCTAACCACTTGAAGACAAAGCCCTTTCTGACACTTTTTGTTTACATGAGAAAATAATTTTTTTTTGCAAGAAAATTACGTTGAACCCCCAAACAATATATATTTTTTTAAAGCAAAGGCCCTACAGATTAAAATGGTGGGTGTTTCATTTTTTTTTTTCACTCAGTATTTGCGCAGCGATTTTTCAAACGCATTTTTTTGGGAAAAAACACACTTTTTTAAATTTTAATGCACTAAAACACACTATCTTGCCCAAATATTTGATGAAATAAAAAATTAGATCTTAGGCCGAGTACATAGATACCAAACACGACATGCTTTAAAATTGCGCAGAAACGTGCAGCGGTGACAAACTACATACATTTTTAAAAGCATTTAAACGCCTTTACAGGTTACCACTTTAGATTTACGGAGGAGGTCTACTGCTAAAATTACTGCCCTCGATCTGACCTTCGCAGTGATACCTCACATGCATGGTGCAATTGCTGTTTACATATGACGCCAGACCGACGCTTGCGTTCGCCTTTGCGCGAGAGCAGGGGGGGACAGGGGTGTTTTTTTTTTTTGTTTTTTTTATTATTATTGATTTTGCTTTTTTATTTTATTTTTCAACTGTTCCTTTCATTTATATATATTTTTTATCATTTTTATTGCTATCTCAGGGAATGTAAATATCCCCTATGATAGCAATAGGTAGTGACAGGTACTCTTTTTTGAAAAAATTGGGGTCCATTAGACCCTAGATCTGTCGTCTGCCCTCAAAGCATCTGACCACACCAAGATCGGTGTGATAAAATACTTTCCCAATTTCCCAATGGCGCTGATTATATCCGGCGAAATATAAGTCATGAAATGCTCGTAGCTTCCGGTTTCTTAGGCCATAGAGATGATTGGAGCCATTCAGGTCTCTGATCAGCTCTATGGTCAGCTGGCGGAACCACCGGCTGCATTCTCAGGTTCCCTGTTGGGACAGGAGAGCCAGAGAAAACCATGGAAGACGGTGGGAGGGGGGGGGCATTCCCTCCCACTGCTTGTAAAAGCAGTCTAGAGACTAATTAGCCACTAGGATTGCTTTTACATGAAAGCCGACCGCTGGCTGAAAAGAATGATACCAAGATAATGCCTAATCCTGCCGGCATCATTCTGGTATAACCACTCAAAGTCCAGCAACATACCAGTACGTTGCTGGCCCTTGTTTGGCATATATTGTAATCTTTTTTTTCATGCAGCCTGTGGGCTGAACGAAAAAAAAAGATTGATCGGTGGGTATGCCCACCATTAGAACCTCCCTTCATCCACCCACTTCTAATGATGGGCATTCATGCACCATTTTGTTTTTAACTGTGGTGGTGAAATCACCTCCAACAGCGCTGGAGTCACGGATTTATGTATCGTGGGAGCAAGCGCTGTTGCTGTCAAGATAAATAAATCCACGCTGCAGCTGAATGGCGTACCTGCTAAGCAAATTATGGTTAACAATAAAACAAAGTAACATTACAGTATAACAGTAAGATTTACCATACCTGCAAAGCAAATACCAAAAAAAACATAGTAAAAAATAAAACATTTTTTAATGCAACCTGTGCCTAAAATATATATATGCCGAAGCATGGGGGCATCCTCCCGCAAAAAAGTTATGCCACGTACACACGGTCGGAATTTTCCACGGGCAAGCCTCCGTCGGAATTTCAACCGTATGTAGGCGGCATTAGGAGCAAATCGCTTCTCCGCCCTCTGCTGCCCCCATGCTTCGGCATATATGCTCTTTTTTTTTAACTGTGGTGGTGAAATCACCTCCTACAGCGTTGGAGTCACGGCTTTATGTATCGTGGGAGCAAACGCTGTTGCTGTCAAGATAGATAAATCCGCGCTGCAACTGAATGGCGTACCTGAAAACAAAAAAAATGGTTAACAATAAAACATTGCAGAATAGAATACAGTAAAAAGGAGAACAATAGAGAGAGAGAATAGAGAGAAAGAGAACAATAAAACAACTATTTTTGGTTTTTTTATTTTATATTTTTTTTGTTTTTATTTTTTACTTTTTTTTTTTAAACTTTTGTTTGTAACTGTAACAGTTCTAACGGAACTGTTGTAACGGTTCCATCGGTTTTGGTCTCAAAATGCGATGGCATTCTTGAGAACGTGTGCCTAGTCTGTGCAATGCTGTACCCTACGCTAATACTCAACTAGTGTATGTTAGCGTTCAAAACATTCACCGATGCAAAGACCAGGATTGTCAGGACAGCGGGGACAATAATAGCGGGTGTCACGCCTAAATCCGCGCTTTCTGCAGACACGACATTTTCTTTGGGGGGCTTGTTGGGTAGGGGTACTCGGGAGGACATAAATAAAATGCCGCTCATGCAGCCGGCTAACTGCATTTGGTTGGGGAATGTGAGGCGGAGCACCGTCTGGAAACAGAAGGGCTCCGATGATCTCTTCCTGGAATTTAAGGAAGGATCCAGTACGTCCTGAAGCTCCGTATAGCACATGAGCATTCAGCAAAGCCAATTGGAAAAGGTAAATAGACACTTTTTTGTACCAGCGTCTAGCCTTACGGGCAACTAGGTACGGCGCCAACAACTGGTCGTTGAGGTCCACCCCTCCCATGTTTTGGTTGTACTCGTCACAACAGAGGGGTTTCGTCACAACACCAGCTGCCGTAGTAATTTGGACCGTCGTGTCTGCATGAAGGGAGGTAAGAACGAAAACATTCTTATTATCCCTCCACTTCATAGCGAGCAAGTTATTACACTTCAAGCAGGCTCTCTCCCCCAGCCTAAGACGGGACTCTACAAGCCGCTGGGGAAAGCCCCGGCGATTAGGTCGCACGGTGCCACATGCTCCAATCTGATGATCAAACAAATGACTAAACAGTGGCACGCTCGTGTAATAATTATCCACGTACAAGTGGTACCCCTTTCCGAATAAGGGTGACACCAAGTCCCACACAATCTTGCCAGCGCTCCCTATGTAGTCAGGGCAGTTTGTCGGCTCTATGTGGCTATCTTTGCCCTCATAAACCATAAATTTACATGTATAGCCTGTGGCCCTGTCACAGAGCTTATACATCTTGACCCCGTATCTGGCACGCTTGCTGGGAAGGTATTGTTTGAATGACAAGCGGCCAGTAAACTTAATCAGGGACTCGTCAACGCAGACAACTTGATGGGGAGTAAACAAGTCTGCAAAACGTTGGTTGAAATGGTTTATGAGGGGCCGAATTTTATAGAGCCGATCGTATGCAGGGTCTCCACGAGGACGACAGAGTTCATTGTCGTTGAAGTGCATGAACCGCAAAATCTGTTCGTATCGTGCCCTGGACATGGAGGCAGAGAACACGGGCATATGGTACATTGGCTCAGTGGACCAATATGAACGCAACGTACCCATTTTAACTACGCCCATGATGAGGGAAAGGCCCAGAAAGATCTTAAATTCGGGGACCGTAATTGGTCTCCAATCTCTGGCAAGGGTGGACAACTGGGGATTAGCAGCGATGTGTTGACCAGCGTACAAATTGGTTTGGTCCACAATAGATCTATAGAGATCTTCGGTGAAAAACAGCGAAAAAAAATCAAGTGACGTAAAATCAGCTGTTTCCACCTGAATACCGGGTT
The DNA here is from genome assembly GCA_028564925.1 of Lithobates sylvaticus. Classification (NCBI taxonomy): domain Eukaryota; kingdom Metazoa; phylum Chordata; class Amphibia; order Anura; family Ranidae; genus Lithobates; species Lithobates sylvaticus. The sequence continues at coordinate 221,798,339 of CM053031.1, read as the reverse complement.
GGCCAGTGAATGGGGGAAGTACGGGTTCTGCAGAAGTGGTGGGCACCCAATCAGGATTGGCAAATTCTGCAGGAAGGGCACTATGGGCACGACGGGCCTGTCTTTGTCGTCTTCTTGGTGGCAGCGGGACACTACTTGTGCTTGCCACCTCGCCAGCTGAAACTGCACTTATGGGACTCGCCACGTCACCACGTGATACTGCAGTGCTGGTTTGACTACGTCCAGGGTGTACTAGGCCGCTGGTGCTTGCCTGTTCACCAGAAGGAATAGCGGCTCTAGTACGTCTCTGCCTCCTACGAGCGACCTGCGGTTCCTGCACCTCAACAACAGAAGAAGGAGTTTGGGGTCTGGTACGCCTGACCTTAGCAGGGACCACAACTCCGCTGTCAGAGCTATCTGTCATGGAGCCGCTGTCGTCTACTGGGTCGTATTCTGAGCCTGATTCTGACAGATGAGTGACCTCCTCTTCACTATCTGTCATACTCAGAAACAAGTAGGCCTGTTCACTAGTGTACGTTTGACTTGCCATTTTGGGCTCTAAATTTAGTAGTACACTAGTGAGACTCACAGGAAAAAAAAAAGCTCCTGACTGTAAACAATAAACAATAAAACAACTATTTTTGGTTTTTTTATTTTATATTTTTTTTGTTTTTTTATTTTTTACTTTTTTTTTTTAAACTTTTGTTTGTAACTGTAACAGTTCTAACGGAACTGTTGTAACGGTTCCATCGGTTTTGGTCTCAAAATGCGATGGCATTCTTGAGAACGTGTGCCTAGTCTGTGCAATGCTGTACCCTACGCTAATACTCAACTAGTGTATGGTAAGGGTGACACCAAGTCCCACACAATCTTGCCAGCGCTCCCTATGTAGTCAGGGCAGTTTGTCGGCTCTATGTGGCTATCTTTGCCCTCATAAACCATAAATTTACATGTATAGCCTGTGGCCCTGTCACAGAGCTTATACATCTTGACCCCGTATCTGGCACGCTTGCTGGGAAGGTATTGTTTGAATGACAAGCGGCCAGTAAACTTAATCAGGGACTCGTCAACGCAGACAACTTGATGGGGAGTAAACAAGTCTGCAAAACGTTGGTTGAAATGGTTTATGAGGGGCCGAATTTTATAGAGCCGATCGTATGCAGGGTCTCCACGAGGACGACAGAGTTCATTGTCGTTGAAGTGCATGAACCGCAAAATCTGTTCGTATCGTGCCCTGGACATGGAGGCAGAGAACACGGGCATATGGTACATTGGCTCAGTGGACCAATATGAACGCAACGTACCCATTTTAACTACGCCCATGATGAGGGAAAGGCCCAGAAAGATCTTAAATTCGGGGACCGTAATTGGTCTCCAATCTCTGGCAAGGGTGGACAACTGGGGATTAGCAGCGATGTGTTGACCAGCGTACAAATTGGTTTGGTCCACAATAGATCTATAGAGATCTTCGGTGAAAAACAGCGAAAAAAAATCAAGTGACGTAAAATCAGCTGTTTCCACCTGAATACCGGGTTGGCCAGTGAATGGGGGAAGTACGGGTTCTGCAGAAGTGGTGGGCACCCAATCAGGATTGGCAAATTCTGCAGGAAGGGCACTATGGGCACGACGGGCCTGTCTTTGTCTTCTTCTTGGCGGCAGCGGGACACTACTTGTGCTTGCCACCTCGCCAGCTGAAACTGCACTTATGGGACTCGCCACGTCACCACGTGATACTGCAGTGCTGGTTTGACTACGTCCAGGGTGTACTAGGCCGCTGGTGCTTGCCTGTTCACCAGAAGGAATAGCGGCTCTAGTACGTCTCTGCCTCCTACGAGCGACCTGCGGTTCCTGCACCTCAACAACAGAAGAAGGAGTTTGGGGTCTGGTACGCCTGACCTTAGCAGGGACCACAACTCCGCTGTCAGAGCTATCTGTCATGGAGCCGCTGTCATCTACTGGGTCGTATTCTGAGCCTGATTCTGACAGATGAGTGACCTCCTCTTCACTATCTGTCATACTCAGAAACAAGTAGGCCTGTTCACTAGTGTACGTTTGACTTGCCATTTTGGGCTCTAAATTTAGTAGTACACTAGTGAGACTCACAGGAAAAAAAAAAGCTCCTGACTGTTAGCGACTGAATCAAAACGCTACCAAAAAACTGTAAGCGATCGCAGGGATCAGGCCTGACTCTGCGAACGCTGCAGTTATGTGTGCTTAGTGTTTTGTAAGTGACAGTGATCGATCGATACTGCACTTGGGTGGGCTGGGCGGAGGGGGAAAACGCAGGTGCTAGCAGGTATCTGGGCTGATCCCGCTAACAATGCGTTTTTGGGAACCCTAAACAGCTGGGGACGCTAGTATAGATCTGATCAGATCAGATATCGATCTGTTCAGATTCTATACCACTAAGGGAGGTGTATGCTGCGTGCGTGGGTGTTAGCGGTACTGGCACTAACCCGACGCTGCCTGGGGCGACGCAGACCCTATTTGACTCTAAAACCTTACTTATATCACCCGCCGGGCGATCAGGGGGTTAAACCTTTATTAGGTAATAAACGGCGGGTGCCCTGAAACTATAAAAAATAAACTAACTGACCAGCGTCACCCGTAACAGTTATATGGTGATCACTGGTGAAAGGGTTAACTAGGGGGCACTCAGGGGGTTAAAACCTTTAGTAGGTAGTATATGGGGGGTCCCTGACCCTATAAAACGCTGCGGCAAACCTAAATACCTACCTCCCTAACTAGCGTCAACTGTGACACTAATACAGCGATCAAAAAAACGATCGCTTAGTGACACTGGTGACGGGGGGTGATCACGGGGTTAAACCTTTATTAGGGGGGGTTCCTAGACCTAAAGGGGGCTAAATCTAACTGCCCTAACAGTTATTAGGGTCACAATGCACCAATGCAGTTAACAGTAAAAAAAAAAAAAAAAAAAAAAACTGCTTTGGTGTCACTGTGACAGGGGGTGCAGGGGGGCAATCGGGGGGGGGGGCTGGGGTGTGAAATGTGTGCCTAGAATGTTCTACTGTTAGTGTAGTGTAGTGTAGTGTAGGTGTTGTGCAACTCACGTGTCTTCTCTCCTCGGCGTCGGTTCGAAAAGACCGCCACGAGGAGAGATGACCTCACTTTCCCTGGCTCTGTACACAATACAGAGCCAGGGGAAGCATTCCATTGGCTGGGAGCGATCGCGAGGGGGGGGGCACGAATGAGTGCCCCCCCTCATCTCCGATCCCTCCCCCAATGTCCCGGACAATTTACAGACACGGGGGCGGGCCCGATCGGCCCCCCACCCGCGTCTGTTAGGGATGACATCACTTCCTCTAGCCCTGTTTACATGACGGGGCTAGAGGAAGTGTTTCATTGGCTGGGAGCGATCGCGAGGGGGGGGCCACGAATGAGTGGCCTCCCCCTCATCTCCGATCGCTCCCCCAACGATGCCGACCGCCGCAGGCACCGGGGGGGGGCCCGATCGGGCCCCCCACCCGCAGACAGGTAGGGACGTATATATACGCCCTCCTGCCTGTACGTGCCATTCTGTCGACGTATATCGTCGTGCGGCGGTCGGCAAGTGGTTAAAAGAAGGACACTGTCACATAGAGTCATTCCGCCATCCCATCCACACTCTCTCTGTTTGGAGTAAATCTCTATGAAGAAGGTGTCTCAACCCAAATTTTCTGCCAGAGAAAAGATATATATGGCCTATGCCCCCAATCATGAGAAATGGAGAGGGAGCTTGTCCTCGGTTGGGGCAGACAACCATACATCTGGCACTCTCTTCATTTTACCAAAATTACTACTGACTGCCAGCGAGGTAACAGACAGAATCTTTCCAACTTCAAACAAAACTATGATTTTAATTTTTTTTAACTGCAAGCTGGATTTATTGCTCTCTACATTCTCTTTTTTCTCTTTCTGCTGTTATATTTGAACTTATTTCTCGTATTGGGAAAAAATAAAAACACTATTGTGTGCCCTAACTGACTCAAGAGCTGAGTCATAACGGCCAGTTTACCTTCTAAAAGTCTCTGCATGCTCTCTTCTAAATATGGTACACAGGAGCACAATTGGACTGATTGAGGGGGAATTTAATACCACAAAGGAGTGCTGTGAAAGAAGCAAAACCTATCATACAGCGATACATTTTGACTGTCTCCCTAATTGTGTTCCAGCATGCTCACATAAGTCTGCATTGGGTACTTAATAAAAGGCAAACATGCTATAGGGAAGAAAGCCCTGATTCCAACCTTCAGCCAGAACATTTGGAAACAATACTTTATTTTATTTAGGGATCTGCTAGATAAAGCATTTGTGTTAAAAAAATAAAATCTTTAAAAAAAAAAGTTTTTCAAATGTGCTTTGCATAAAAAATCATACAACCATGCTTAAAGAGGAAGTAAACCCTGATGGGTTTTACTTCCTCTTTGTTTCCCTGCAAAGGTAAAGCCTAATGGGCTACTATGTATGGTAGAACAGTTTTTTTCCTCTTATGGGATTTTGAAAGTCAGGAGTCTTCAGAAAATATATCAAAAATAATATTTATTAGAAAAGTTAAAACAGAGAAGTAATAAATTGGATGCAAACTTAGTAAAGGGTAACATACACAATCAAAAGACAAAATAAGTGAAAATAAGATACAGAATAATGACCACACAGCACTGTAAGGTCCTGAGCAATAAGCTAAGGCTTGACTCAACGCTTTTTGAGGTTTTTTAAAGGATAACACCTCTTCTTCAGGGACTTGAAGTGTGATCACTTCTTATCTGTAGATGTTATAAAGACATACAGTAAGCAAACAAACAATAATCACTATTAGTAACTATGGTTGTATACATATAGTGTCAACTAACATCCATAATTTGCGTTATATATATAAATTCTGACCGTATATGGTTGTAGGTCACCGTCCAAAAAGCATCCAACGTGTACAAATTGGGAGTGGTGGGTAAAGTGTGTTTCCAGGGGCCCGATCCGTATGCTGTTGTGGGGCGCCGTGGGTCACCAAGATGCCGGAGACAATTGGGCAGACACAAAGGGCGTATCCCAGCCACATATAGCACACCCACTTCGTTATATGAATAATAATCCTAACAAAAAGAAACCGTAATGGTAATGGATGACCGAGTATGACTTATTGATGCCAATAATTATATATAAGGAAAAATGGGGGAAGGAATTTTGGTATGGTTGATAAGATGATGGAAAACACTGCACATATATATATATATATATATATATATATATATATATATAGTATTGCATAGTGCAGTGCTGCTTGCTGCATGGCCTACCTGTTAGTGTGTAACATAAGGAGGAGGATTTGGTATAGAACTATAGATCCAATCTACTCCAACCAACACAGATGAAATATGGGGCGAATAGCCATGAACAGTACCAGAAACAAGCCCAGCAGGTGGTATTGTCCTGGTCGGGATTATCTAGAGGCAAAAAATGAAATATATACATATATTTTATATATGGTATGTAGTATTGACTAATGTATCAAAAAGTCAGTATTTTACAAATATATTTGCAGCCAGAGGGAACAAAGCAAAAGTGGGTAAACCTGGACATGAAGAGGATTCCCATATCTGCTATGGAGGACATGAATATATCCACCCATTATTAGTTCCAAAGGCAAGCAGCAAGTCAAAAAATCGTCCATACAAAAAGGGAATCCTATCCATTTACCTGATATTGGTCATACAGCAGCGCAATCAGTCCGATGCCTGAAACAGCATGGGGATGAATGCGCTGCCGCCGATATATATAGTCATATGTGTTTATTGTAATCTCAAACAGCTGGTGATAGTGAGCTGATCAAACTGGGTAAGGTGGGAGGAAGCACCGCCCGAGCCTCCGGCATGCAGACCAGCCCACACATCCATCCATCAGATGTAGTTACACACATCGCCGGCGTCATGACGTCATGCGCACGGCGTGAGGTGGAGACAGGGGGAGAGAGGTGACTGGCGTCCGCGTCAGTGACTCGCGGCGCATACCGGTCACCACGGCAACATAGGAAAACAGATCCTTCGGCCGTGTGTGTCGGAAATTGGGCGTCCATGGAGGACTCATCTCGCGAGATTGACGCCATGGCCCCTGTGCGCCGAGTGAACCATCCGAGACGTCGGCATCACAGGGACATCCCCACAGCGCCACCACTGAGCAAAGGAATGGAACTACCTGGAAAAAAAATGGATGAGCGAGTTTGGGGTGGAAGAACTTGACTGGCCTGCAACCTCAACCTGATAGAACATCTTTGGGATGAATTAGAGTGGAGACTGTGAGCCAGGCCTTCTTGTCCACATCAGTGCCTGATCTCACAAATGCGCTTCTGAAAGAATGGTCAAACATTCCCTTAGACATCCTCCTAAATCTTGTGGACAGCCTTCCCAGAATAGTTGAAGCTGTTATAACTGCAAAGGGTGGGCCAACTCAATATTGAACCCTACAGACTAAGTCTGGGATGCCATTAAAGTTTATGTGTGTATAAAAAGGCAGATGTCCCAATATTTTTGGTAATATAGTGTACATTTGCTACATACAATGCATTTTTGATGTGCAGTATGATGTGAAAGAACCCTGAGCAGGGGATGTCTCTAATGATCACATTGTATGGAGCTTCAAGACATAGAAATTTGGTCCTGGTATGAATATTTATTTGTCATTCAAATATTATTAAAATACATTAATGATATTATTTTAATTATTCTTATGGAATTCATGAATTGATATATTGGTATAATTAAAATAACATAAATATCTGTTTCTGTTAAATTATAGCTTCGATAAGGGGGGATTTTTGCTAATACTGAAACACATTTGCTGTTAGCTCTTGATAGACCCTTTTATTCAGGCAAACTAAAATTCATATCTGGACCAATCCTTTTTATCCTCTCACTGGACATACGGACTCTCCCAGGGACCCTGTTCTGGCTCCAATAGGAAGCGGCCCTACTATAGCAATCAATTGATTTTTAATAGAACCTCCTTCATGCTTGCAGTACAGCCCTCTACCACCTGAATTCCAGAATAATCTATCGTCCACAGAAATGAAAGTGATAAAGTATCCTTATTTTTAATGGGAAGAGGAATGCATGCACGATGAAGAATTTAAAATTAAATATTTTTTTCTTGTTTGTATCCCTGCCTTTACATTCATGTTTGTTCACAATTCCATTCACCACTTAGATAATATCACCCCATGTTACTGCAAAATAAAGCCAAGCCATAAATGGATGAATAGACCACTGCATGTCATTGTATGTATTCTGTGTACTCTTATGTACAATATTCAATGTGCACCTCCTCACCGTCCAATGCTGGGCTCATTGACTTCACTATTTACTCTTCTCAAATGACATGAACCTAATTATTTTACATTAGTTGGAGACGCTGAAGTCACGGAGAGCTGAGTAAGAGGAGATCCTTTCTTTTTTTTAAATATCTATTTAGTTAAATGCTGGCTTTCAGCGAAAATAATTAATGAGTGTGGGATTGGTTTACCAAATCATTGACTTGGGTTTCTGTTTTTCAGAAAGGCACACTAGAATGGTATGAAAAGACATACATGTCCTACAAACCTGTGGAAAAGGTAAGTCCAAAGGTTCACTGCTGTTCATGTCAAATGGATTCATTAAAAAACCCCAAGCGAGTAAATAAACAAACAATGTAGCTTGTATCATGTATACTGTATTCATAATAAACTGGATCATTAATTGTGAAAGCTATTAGATTGTAAGCTCTTATGAGCAGAGCCCTCTTAACTCGCTTGTATTTTATTGTATTGTAACTGTGCTGCTTCCCTTTAGATTGTAAAGCTCTGCGCAAATCCTGAATAATAATAATAATTCTTTGCGTAAATACCCATAAACCGGCTTAATATAAGATTCCCATCATCCTCTACATAGAATCAGAAAATATAAGTCATTTACACAGAATGCCTTTTCTAAGTTAAATGAGAGGGAAAGAGTACAGTACTAATGAATATCAGAAATTCAAGCCTAGAGTCCCTACAGGTGGCTTAAAGATGAACTTCAGTTCAGTTGCACACAAAGGCAGTAATGCTGTGATGTCTCAAAATATCCATCCTCTTAAGGCGCAGATATAAATTGTGACAGACCTGGCTGGGACACAGGCTGGCCATGCGATTATGGGCCCTGGCATGGGGGACGTGCGGACGTAACGTCCGCACGGAGGGAGGAGCTTGAGCCCGGGGGCCGAGGAGAGCGGGCGCACGGACGGGGAGGACGCCGGGCCGCCTCGTGTGAGAGACGCCGCGGTTACCGGCGTTACCCCCTGGGACAAGGAGACCTGGACCCGGAGGCTGCGGTCCTCAGCGTCCTCAGCGATGGGAAGCTAAAAGCAATTAGGTTAAGCAGCGGACCCGGTCCGGGCCCCAAGCGCCGGCATCGCCCCATATTCTCCCTTCCTTAACCCTCCACCTACCACACATCACGGCAGGGGTCATCCTGAAGTATCCTGAAGCCCCAGAGAAAAACAGCGTGAGTGGACCTGTGGAGACGCCAGCCGTGAGTATATAAGTGCCACAACCAACCCGAAACCCCCCCACACTTGAAGGTAAGCGCACTGCAATGTATGAATAGCCGGATGTCAGGACCCAGGCACAAACTATTGACAAATTATTGACAAGGGATGTAATTACATTGTTTTTTCAACTCTGGCTCAGCGGTCAACGAAGCTAGACAAACGGCTACCCCAGGGGGGAGAAATAATTGCGTGCCTATTAATGAGCATATCCCAAATGTGTGTACCTGCGCTAAGAACCATTTAAAGGGAATCCTGCAATGTTATATGTCTAGAGGAATGGAAAGAGGGCACCGTGCACTGAGCCCCTGAGCGGACAGGGAGACCTGGGTCAGTGGGGACTATGGAGTCCCAGAGCGGACAATTTTTGTAATAAGGCGGTTGGATCCCCTTCCCCTGTAATTGCAGCTTGGTTATAATTGGAGTGTTAAAGGGACTGTCTGAAGTATTATAGATATACAGGGGTGTATACGGGCTTTAAAACCCAAGATTATGGACATTATGGTTACCAACGGTACAAAGTCGCTTGAAATGGGGTCTTTGTGATTTACCTTACAGACACCTCACACATCAAAAGCTGCTCTAGGGACTGTAGACGCGACTCCGATTGACGCCCATGAATATTATAGAACGAAGGTTTGACTCCAACTGGTATCTAAACTCACGGGCCGCTACGGCTTAGCCTGATGACAGATGTTTGAAACAGGACTGGTACCCTAGATTATGTCTCTTATTTAAATCTCAGATTCCCCGTAAGCACGAAATTATGGTTAAAATATAAATTCTCATACTGTATGTTGTCCATGTCGCCAAGACCAGTGACCTCTCGCAAAATATCGTTAATATCTAACAATTCCATCAGTAGAGCTACTTGATAGGGCACTGAAAAGGCGTGAACTGTGTTTAGTTGAAGCTAACTAGCAGGAAGGGGGAATAAATCTCCCCACTCAAATAAAATAGCCCCAGCCATTAGTACACCACTTAGAGACCCTACAGACGGAAAAGGTCCCCCCTAGTCCCTGGTAAACCTGATTGTATACACTAGAGTGACACGCAGAGGGGCAAAAGTTAGCCTTAAAGCAAGGATCGCTTCAAAAGGCAGGAGGCGGAAAAGGGCCCAGGAGGCCCAGGCCCACACAAGACTGGGGAAGAGAATCAGGCCCATCAAAAAGATCAACATGAGTAAAGAACCACCCAAACAGCCCAAGAAAGCTACCACCAAAGGCAGTAAAGGGGAGACAAGTACAATCAAACATTACTTAAGACAGGGTGCAAGCCCAAAAACATCGGGAAAAGAAACGCGGGCCGGAGTCTCCCCGGAGAGCAGGGGTGGGGCGGAAGGAGAAATTAATGACTCCAGAGCGGATCTCACAATGGAGACTGAGACTGAGCCCAGTAGGGGGGAGGATCAACAAGCAGGAACCCACATCCCCAACAAACATGAAATGGAGGCGATGCTCTTACGCCTGGAGAATGTAATCAAACTGGAAATTAACACCTTACGGGAGGACATGGGCCACCTGTTGTCCAGGGTAGAAGTGGTGGAGGGGAGAGCGGACTCCATAGACTTGGAAATCGCAAAGCTTAAAACACAATTAAAAGGCGCCTACCGCACACAGAGAGACACCCTCTATAAGATAGAGGACCAAGAAAATAGGGACAGGAGGCAAAACCTGAGGCTGCGTGCTGTCCCGGAACAAAGAGGGGAAGACCTAGAAAGAAAACTATGGGAAATTTTGGGCCCCATAAGCGGCAAGGACTGGGATCATTTTCCCCACACAGAAAGGATACATCGAGTAGGAAGACCCGAAAGGGGGGGCACGGAGCGGCCCAGGGACATAATTGTCAGATTCAGCCACTTTAAAGAAAAGGAGGATTTGTGGGCTAAAATAAAAAATAAATCCCCTATACTGTACAAAGAAGCTGAAATCCAAGTATACGCAGACATATCGGCCCGAACCCTCGAAAGACGGAGACACCAGAAACCCCTATTGGACATATTGAAAAGGGAAAATATAAGATACAACTGGGGCTTCCCCTCATGCTTAATAGGGTCAAAGGAAGGGTGTTCGGCCAGGTTGAGGTTCCCGGAAGAAATACAGGGATTCTGTACAAAACTCGGGATTTCAGTCCCGAATCTGCAGGGTTGGACCGAAATGGAGGGCCTGGGGGACCCGGGGGGGTGGCGGGGGGGGGGGGGATGGAGGAGGGGTGAATGATCACACATAGCTACAAAAGAGCCCGGCTCAAATCGGCCCTGCCCCCTCCCCCTCTGCGCCCTGAGTAGGGCGGCGGAGGGAGAGGGGAGGGCTATACAAGTTCCACCTCACCAGGAATCCGGAGTCTAAGGGAAGCCACAAAGGATGGCCCCCAAGGACCCGGGGACCCTAGTTGGGGAAAGAGAGGGGGGGGGGGGGGGGGTGGGGGGGAGGGGAGGGGAGGGGGGGGGGGGGAAGGTGGAGGGTGGGAGGGGTGGGGGGGGGTTAGGGGAGGGGAGGGGGATAGGGGGAAAAGGGAGGGAAACCACGTCCGCTGTGGGGCTGTTGTCACCATTAATATCTCAGAGGGAAAAAAAAAAAAAAAAAAAAAAAAAAAAAAAATCTTCCAAAAGATAAATGAAGGACATAGAAATTAAATTTCTATCATATAATGTGAAAGGCTTAAAAACTCCCCAGGTAAGCGATCTAAAATTTTGGAGGAAGCTGAGAGATATGGTGCAGGTATAGTGTTCCTGCAAGAGACTCATCTGGCACATTCCTCAAATACTAGACTTTTTTCTCCAGCTCTCCCAAAATGGTTCTACGGAGACACGATCTCGAGCAGGGCAAGAGGAGTGGCAATTGGGATTGCGAGGGACATCGACTTTACGGTGGAGGAGAGAATGACGGACCCAGAGGGGAGATACCTGTTTCTTAGGGGCTCTCTTCTAGGGGTAGAACTTACATTGGCTAATGTCTATGCCCCCAACACCAAACCTATCTTATTTCTTGAGGCAATTCTGCGTAAGCTAAGGGCCTTCAGGAAAGGATATTTGATCTTGATGGGGGACCTTAATTTTGTGATGGATCCCGCGAAGGACAGTACGTCTGGTGGCACGGGGAGGGGTAACATACAACTAAAGCTCATTAAGAAAAAACTATCGGAGCATCAACTGTTGGACGTGTGGAGGATACAGCACCCGCAGTTAAGGGACTACTCGTTCTTCTGCCCAGTCCACCAGATGTACTCTCGCCTGGACTATATTTTAATAGACCATGGCATATTGGAAAGGGTTAAAGAAACCGAAATTGGAATAACTTCCTTTTCGGATCACGCGCCGGTATCTATGAGGCTAAGGTTCCCCGAACACAAACAACCCTCTAGCGGATGGAAACTCAATCCTGAATTATTACATGACAAAGAAATCAGGGAGCATATCAAAAAGGAACTAGAATGGTTCTTTCAAGTCAACGACAACGGAGAGGTTTCAGAGGCACAACTGTGGGACGCGCATAAAGCGTTCATCAGGGGGCTCCTGATTGCCAAAGCTTCATGGAAGAAAAAGGAGAGGGTGAGGAAGACGCAGGTGCTGATGGCCGAGATTAAAACTCTGGAGCAAAAGCACAAAGCTGGGGGGGCATCTAGCCAGAGCATATATATAGAACTTATAGATAAGAGAGAGGAATTAAAAGATCTAGCTGAACAGGAAGTCAGACAGAAGTTCAATAAATTGACCAGGGAACAATATATATGGGGTAACAAGCCAGGGAAATCTCTAGCAAGGAAACTACAAAAAAAGAAAACCAGAAATTTTATTGAAAAAATTCAAACAAAAAATGGGGAGATGAAGTTCACCTCTAGTGAAATAGCCTCTACATTTAGAGACTACTACAAAGAACTCTACAAGGTAAAAACTAAGGGAAACAACGATAGCATAGGAGACAAACAGAAAACATCAGAGTTCCTAGAGAGGGCAGGGCTAATGGTCCTAGGGGGGGAGGAGAGAGATGAGTTGGAGAGGCCAATAACCGAGGAAGAGATCCTAGCAGCCATCAACAACGCCCCAACAGGGAAGAGCCCGGTCCCGGACGGCTTCACGGCCTCATATTACAAAACGTACAAAGAGATCCTTATACCGAGATTGCTGCGATATATGAATGGACTTGGGATAGATTATGACATGAGCGTAGAGGCCCTAAAAGCCACAATCACTCTCCTGAGGAAGGACGGGAAGGATGGATCGGTGTGCTCGAACTATAGACCCATTTCATTATTAAATTTTGACACAAAATTATACGCTAAGATATTGGCGGATCGAATTAAGGGGCATCTGGGCACACTGATCCATCCGGACCAGGTCGGGTTTGTTCCGGGCAGAGAGGGGAGGGACAATGGGATTCGGACATTGCTAGCCATTCAGAAGATGGGAGATTCGAGAACCCCCAGTCTACTCCTCTCGATAGACGCTGAAAAAGCGTTCGACAGAGTAGACTGGGGGTTCATGTTCAACACTCTACAGAGGATGGGTTTCGGACCCAGAATGATCCAAAAAATTAAAACCCTATATAATCATCCGAAAACCAACATTAAGGTCAATGGAACGACCTCCGCGGAGTTCGAACTGTTTAATGGTACGAGGCAGGGTTGTCCACTCTCCCCTCTCCTTTTTATTCTATCCCTGGAACCGCTGTTAGCCATAATTCGCGGAAACCCAGAGGTGGAAGGCTGTAAAGTCGACAGCGAAGAGCACAAACTTGCGGCCTTCGCGGACGACGTCCTCTTTTACATAAGCTCAACCCAGAAGTCAGTCCCCATGTTGCTCAAAATCTTGAAGGAATATGGGGAACTAACAAACTTTAGAATCAATGCCTCAAAAACATTTATCCTTAATATTAACCTCAATAAAATAGAGAAACAGAACCTACAGAAAACAGTTAGTTTCGTCTGGAAAAAAAGGATAAAATACCTAGGAATAGAACTGGCCAACAACCCGAGGAAACTATACAAAATCAATTATATCCCACTTCTTGAAGACATAAAAAAAAAAATGCCAAGAGATGAAGGGAAAAATCCTATCCTGGATAGGCAGGATCAATTCGGTAAAAATGATGATCCTACCAGTCATCACATATAAATTCCAGATGTTCCCGCTCCCTCTCCCAAAACAGTATCTCGGTAAACTAAGAGCTATTATAATGAATTTTATATGGAATTACAAAAAACATAGAATCTCCCTCCAAGTTCTAAAACAAGACAAAAGTCAGGGCGGCCTGGCGGTCCCAGACATAGAAAGTTACTACCATGCTATAGCACTATTAAGAATCGCAGAATGGGGTAAAACAGGTAACACTAAAAGATGGGTTAGTTTGGAGGAAGCACTGAGTGAAGCTAGGCTGGGGAAGATTGTGTGGAATCCCCCGAAAAGCCGGACACTGGGAGAAAAAACACATATAATCACTATCACGACCTTGAAAATTTGGGACAAAATATATAAAATATTCAACAAAAATTATAATTCGCCACTTATAGCACTGAAAGAAAATCCTTTTTTCCCGCCAGGGCTAAAGGAAATAGGAGGTGATTGGATTAGAAAGGACTGCACAAGACTAGGGGAAGTTATTAGTAAGGGGAAGGTTATGACACTGCACGAGTTACAGAATAGTGAGGCTTTTTCCATGGATGGATGGCGGCATCGCCAGCTGACCCACTTTGTGGGCTCTCTTCCCAGCCCATTAAGGGAGGCTAAGGATTTAACAAAATTAGAGAAAATCTTCACGGCTGAATGTTCAAAAAAAAGAATATCCAGAATATATAAACTGTTATTAGAAAGAGATAGACCGGAGTTGCCGTCATACCTCACCAAATGGGAAAGCGAACTAGGAACACAACTAGAAATAGGCACAAGTAAGAAAATTTTAAAATTAGCACACGGGTCAGCGGTAGATGCGAGAACTGCAGAAACAAACTTTAAGTGCATGGCCAGGTGGTACAGAACCCCAGATAGGGTTAGCAATTTCCAGGCGGAAACATCTGCGAACTGCTGGAGGGGGTGTGACCAAAGGGGCACAATGGGTCATCTATGGTGGGGGTGTCCTAAAATCAAAAAATTCTGGGAGACTATCCTAAAATATATAAAAGAGATAACAACGATCGAGGTAAAATATGATCCCTGGGTGGCACTTATGCATGCCACACCCAAGGAAACTAAACAATATAAAGGCTCATTGATTCCCCATCTGCTCAACGCGGCTAAAAGGGTAATTCCAAGGAGGTGGAAAGACAAGGAAAGCCCACCCTTATGGGAATAGGTTGACGCAGTGGAGTCCACTTATATGATGGAATGTGTGCTGTACACCGGGGAGGAGGATAGAGAGGCCACGAGGGCTAGATGGGAGAGCTGGAGAAAATTCAAGAGGTCTTGGAGCTATAGGGAGGCTTTGCGAGTACAGCTGTGACAACGGATGATCCCTGGGGGGGGAAGCCGAAAAGAGATCTAGCCATGGAAAGGAAGACTTCAAGGGCAGGAGAAGGTACCTGGGAGATAGGACCACGTCACAACGACAAAACCGCGGACGGGGATGGGGGGGGGGGGGGCAGGGGCGGGGGGGGTGGGAAATAAAAATAAAAACCCCCAGGGGGGCTAATTGGAGGAGTGAGGGAACGGAATCCAGGACAAAGGAAATGGAGGGGGAATTGAGGCTGGGTGGGATTTCGGATGCACAAACGTATTTTTTTTTGAGCTCTGCAAATTTCTTTGAGGCCCGACTCAGGACCCCTATTCCCCCCAACTCCAGGGTGGGAACAAAAAAAAAAAAAAAAGGGTGCGAACGAAACAATCCACTAATGATGTTAAGACAACTAAAGAGAGGGATGGAGATGCGGGCATAGCTGACACTCACCCAAAGAACATTCTTTCTGAAGTGGAAAAAAAATTAAAATAAAAACAAAAAACCATAAAAAAATGTATTTTTTTAGCAGAGACCCTATGGAATAAAATGGTGATTGTTGCAATTTGTTATGTCACATGGTATTTGCGCAGCAATTTTTCAAACACAATTTTTGTTGGAAAAAAAAGGAAACACAATATTTAGCCCAATTTTTTTGTATAATGTGAAAGATGATGTTACACTGAGTAAATCGATACCTAACATGTCACGCTTTAAAATTGCACACACTCGTGGAATGGCGCCAAACTTCGGTACTTGGGGAATTCCGTACCATAGCATACGCTTTATATTTTTTTACAGGTTACCAGTTTAGAGTTACAGAGGAGGTCTAAGTTTACAGTGATACCTCTTGTGTGGTGTGAACATCGTTTACATATGTGGATGCAACCTACATATGCGTTTGCTTTTGCGTGTGAGCACGAGGGGGCGGGGCGCTTTAAAAAAAAAAAAATTATTTATTTTATTTTTACACTGTCCCTTTAATTTTTTATTTTTTTTATCATTTTTATTCCTATTATAAGAAATGTAAACATCCCTTGTAATAGGAATAAGTCATGAAAGATCCTCTTTATGGAGACATCTGGGGTCAATGAGACCCCAAATATCCCCTCTACCCTGAAAAGCATGAGAATCAGATCTCATTCAGATATTACCACTTCAACCCAAGGTTGTCATATGACGTCCTACAGGCGGGAAGTGGTTAAACTCCAGGAGAGGGAGCGAAACATGTTGGGGTGTAGCCTGGCCAGAGCCCAGGCTGAGACTGCTACATACTTCAACATTAGTGGATTTGCAGCGATGCGTGGCTTGAGGACCTTTCCTTCACTACAGTGGAGTAGAATGCCTATAGGAGGAGAGCAGAGTGAGAGATGAGCTATTTAGTGTGCAACCTCTCCTTTCACTGTTCAGTCACAGTGAGGGTAGAGAGGAGATCTACAAATGCAATTTTGGAATATTTTAAGGCAGCAACCAAAGTTCTGCCATGCCTCAGAATAAAAATTCAGGAAATATTCTTGGTCTGATTTGGCAGAGTGAAGGCTAACATTTTTGCAGTAAACAAGCCCTTCCACCCTTTACTAGTCCACCTAAAGATTTGGTGCTCTGTCCCTCATTGCACTTTAGGGGGTGGTGCCAAAGACAAAACGCTCACCTTGTGCCATAGTAGACTTGAACTTAAAGGCTAAGTTCACCTTTGTTCACCTTTCTATTATTTTTTCTAAATTACAGCTCCCCTATGTACCAACATAGCATTAATGTACTTCTTTTGCAAAAATAAAACAGCTTACATTTATTCTACACACGCGTAACTCACACTCTTCATGGATGTTTAAAAGCCCTGCTCCATTACTTCTACCTTACTTCCTGGTCAGACTTTAGATCATGACACAGAAAGGAGTTGACCAGCTGAGGGTAGATGATGCTGGGTGTGTGCTAATGAGATCAGATGGTCAACTCGTTCCTGTGTTATGACCTAAAGCCTAGAAGTAATGGAGCAGGGTTTTTAATAAGCTATGAAGAGAGTGAGGTAAGTGTGTGTAGAATAAATGGAAATCAGTTTTATTCCTGCAAAAGAAGTACATTAATGTAATATTGGTACATAGAGGAGCTGGAATTTAGAAAAAACGTAAAAAAAAATTCAAAAACAAAAAACGTGAACTTAGCCTTTAAGCCTGGTACACAGTAATGCTGCGCACACACGAGCGGACTTTTCAACGGACTAGGTCCGACGGTCTTTCCGACGGACTTTCGATGGAGTTCCGACAAACTTTTCGAATGAACAGACCTGGCCACACACATTCACACTAAATTCTGACTGATTTGAACATGATGACGTACGACCGGACAAGAATAAGGAAGTTCATAGCCAGTAGCCAATAGCTGCCCTAGCGTCACTGTTTGTCTGTCGGACTAGCACACAGACGAGCAGATTTTTCGATAGAAACTGGGTCCAGCGGAGTTCCGACGGGAAAATTTAAGACATGTTCTATTTCTAAAGTCTGTCGGATTTTTCGACAGCAAAAGTCCGATGGTGCCCACACACAATCGAATTGTCCGACGGATTCGTTCCGTCGGACCTTTGCTGTTGAAAAGTCCTCTCGTGTGTACGAGGCATAATAGTTTTTTTTCCTGTTCAACCCAGAGGGATGAACAAAAAAGAAAAACCTAACAGCTCTGGTTGGAGCCACTGTACTAACAATCCAACACTAGTACAGCAATCTCCCCTACTGAGCTGTTATGCTCTGACAGGGCTCCCCCGTCAGAACACTCTGGTCAGCACTCTTAGCCACTTACTGAGATTGCTTATCGGGAACTGGTCAGCTGCTGGTTTTCCATCATGCTCGTCCGACAAAAGGCAGCCAAACAGCCAGCTTCTGTTGGACCAGCTGACAGACACGGGTCGAATGTCGGACGTTTTTTATTGAATTGGCCAATGTCTCCCGACATTCCCGTGTGTACGAGGTTTTACTGTAAATTCCACCGATACACAGTAGGATGTGGAAAGCAATTATCTAGTCATCAAATTATTTGGTCAAAATACTTCTCAATCTCTTTGTAATTTATTTTTTCTGTATTATAGAATGATGTGGAGCAGCTGAGGAGCTTGGTGAAGTTATCAGACGCTGTCCATGAAGATGTGGAGAAAAGCCAAAATGTGTACAACAAGCTCTTTGTCAGGTGAGTTCCTTTAAATCAGCATTCATATGTAGTATCCAGACCATAAACCATGATTAATACCATATACAGTACTTATTGTCAAATATTCCTTTTTCTGGCTGTCAGTTGGCCAGGATTAGTTCTTGTGGACTTTGTGGATTTACACAGTTCAGTTCCACACAAAGGCAGTAATGCTGTGATGTCTCAAAATATTTGCAGCTCAGGAAACATTTACCTTTATTTCTACTATTATACCACCCTCAAAAGGGGCAGATATAAATGTTCTGATATTTGACTTTCTGATCCCGAGAGGTACAAGTAATATTATATATTGCATTGTATAAAACTATAAGGCCTATGTGAGGTCACCTAAAGTTTGTGTATATATATTGATTAATATTTATTTTCTCCTTAGCATTGTCAAGGTAGATTACTTTAGCATCACTTACCGGCAGCTAGAAAAACTGGTAAGTCACTTTTTGGTACTAACGAGGTGTATTTAGGGGCATTTGTACCTAAAACGTCCTCAACATTTTACATTGTTAATATAATGGAACAAGTTGTATGCTGCTAAAAAAACTCTAAAATGTGTAAAAGTGAAAATGTTTCCAATATACACACTGTAAAGTAGGCAATTAGTTGTGAGGGGCACTAACACTCAATGGTGGGGTGGCTTCCAGGTTGCCAAGAATCCTAGGTCATACCACTAGGCAAAAATCAATCATATTTTCTGTTGATAGGATGTTTAATCATCTCCTTAGCATCACAAGCACCCTTGGAGCCAAATAAAAAATTGGATGTAATATACAGGCACTAGGAAGTGGTTCACTTTAACCTCACCATACACCAAGTTCTGCTTTAATTGATATCGCTAGCTCAATCCTTAATACAGAATAATAACAAGTACTAATGAATTAAATTAACGTAATGGGTTGATTCTCTAATGATTTATAAGTGAAGCAGTTCCATCATTTGATCTCTCTTCTCACTTTTCAAATGATTCATCTTTGTCATGCAAATTGATTAATGCTGAACTCTAATTTCCCTTACATGTTAGGTAAATACCTGAGGTTCAGCCCTCCTATTTAGCATACCCTCTTGCCAGGGTGCATTTTAATAAGTAACCTTATTCTGGGGCTTCCCCTAAAGGCTTACATGATCATAGGGATGCAATGAGGATATCAACTGAGATCTCTGGTTCTCCAAAATCAGGAGGGAGGTGGGATGAATTTTTTACCCACACACCCCCACAACAAAAATACATTTTTATTCTCAGCTGTACATTGTAAGGTGATAATTTAAAATAACTGTAACCCCAAAAAAGAGCTTTTTCACCTAAAGTGGTAATATCAAAGTAAACATAAATATAAGTAGATAGTTCAGGATGTCTCTTCTTTGTGGAACCAAGAGACATCGCACATGATAAGTAATATACAGATTGATTCATGAAGCTGTATGGTAGTTATAGAAAGCATACAATAGTTCATGATCTACAGTATATGCTATGTTTCTTTCACACCTATAGCTAAACTGGCACTAGCAGCAGAGTATTATTATGCAGGCATATTAAGTGGTGTTACTAATGAATGGAAAGACTGGAAATCTCTGAGAAACGTATTGTTATTGCTAGCCAATGGTGCATCTTGTCAAATATGACATTTGCTGTATCCTAACCATTGGTAAAAATAATTAAGTGTTGTGAAAAAGTATTGTCCCCCTCCTCTATCATTGCATATTTTGGACATTGTACGTTTTAGATCTAAGCCAAAAAGCAAACTTATCTCAGGTTTACATACAAATAAGGCACACAGGACTTTTACAGAGCATGGAAGGAGGGTCATACATCAAAAACAAAGAACAGCGAGCATACGTCCTAATAACAGGCCTTATAAAGGGAAAAAATATAATATTGCCAATTATTGCAGAACTAGCAAGTATAACAAAACAGCATTGAGTAAATGTAATATCATAGTAATCCATAACAGCCACGCTTGTGAGCACAATAGGATTGTCATTGGATAGGTAAAGGGAAATGAGAGGGGAAGGAAAGGGGATCAAATACCTGAGATTACAACCATGTCAATGGCAGAAAAAAAAAGAAGGAAAGGCAAAACTGAAACTATAGGAAGGGCATAGTGGAAATAATTTTTTTTTAAAATAAAGAAATAGAGAAAGAAATTACCGTATTTACACGCGCCGGCGTATAACACGCACCCCAAGTTTAGGAGGGAATTTTAAGGAAAAAAACTTTTAGGAGGGAAGTTTAGGGAAAAAACTTTTAAATGCCCATCAATGCAACCTTATCAGTGTCCATCTGCAGCCTTGTCAGTGTCATTTGCAGCCTTGTCATTGCAGCTTTGTCAGTGTCATTTGCAGCCTTGCATTGTAGCCTTATCAGTGTCCATCTTCAGCCTTGTCAGTAATTTGCAGCCTTGCATTGCAGCCTTGTCAGTCATTTGCAGCCTTGTCAGTGTCAGCTTTCCGTTTAAAAATGGCGCTGCCTAGATACAGATACAGAGCAGATGTCCTGTGTATCTCGGCGGCGCTCGGGACCTCTCGGCCGTTCTCGGCGGCTTTCGGCTATTTTCAGCGACTTTCGGCCGTCCTCGGCGGCTTTTGGTTTTCCGAAAGCCGCCGATGAGAACGGCCAAAACCGCAGAGAAGCTCACAATCGGCGGGATGTCGGCGTATAACAAAAAAGTGCGTGTTGTGCGCTGATAAATACGGTAAGTCGTCCATGAACTCGCTAGTCTACGAACAAATACCGAATCCGTGGATCCCACATCTGTTCAAACTTCGAGGTATTATTCTGGAGGATACAGATGAGCCTATCATTAATGATGATAAAGTTCAGTTTGCTTTTAACATAATCAAGTGGCACCATAGGCTGTTTCCAATATTTTGCAAGGCATGTTTTTTTTTTAATGATAGGCTCACCTGTATCCTCCAGAATAATACCTTGAAGTTTGAACGTTATACAACAAATGTAATAACAAAGCAAATTAGGAAGAGGCTAATACATTTTTAGGGCACTGTACATGACTATTGTTATATAGTTAGTCTGATTGAAAAAAGAAACAGGTCCATCCAGATGAACCAACAGAGAAAAAAACACAAAAACACAAATTGAAAAGCTCCAAATACACAATCCTATACCCGCAGTTGATCTGGGAGAAATTGTGTGTGAGGAATGTCCAGGACACAGTCAGCTTTTGCATGTTACATTATTTTTTTTTCTTTATAGGTGGCTGATGAAGTAAGCATTGTAATGGAAAACCTAAAGACATCAGAGCATGAAGAGCCTCACATCACCCATGCTATTGGGGAAACTCTGTTTGAACTTTATATCACCCTCAATGAACTAAGGCGGTTTCGAGATTATCTACCCTTAAAGTATGTGGCTTTTACTAATTTGCTATTCTTGGTGGGATGTTTGAATGTTGGTAATGGCCTCCTTGACTTATTCCCTGCTTCGATTTTTTTCCACAATCCAATATGAGAGCCAGTGACTGGGTTGGTAAATTGCCAAGGAGGGGGCTTAACAATGTGAAAAAATCAGTAAAGGAGCTTCCAGGCACCCTGTTCATGCAGTTATATGATCTGACAGGTTTACTTTAAATTCAAATTTTATTTTTAACTCTGTATATCTGGCTTACAAGACAAGAAAATGCTTTTTGCTCGGGGTCAAGATGATCTTTTGATGGTAGAAGCATAAAAAAAGAATACCAGGGTGTCAGATTCGTCTCTCATTTTGCCTGAGCTGGATTGAAATTACAAGCAAGATTTTTTTTTGCTATGGGCAGCTTTTAAAAGGACATCCCTGCTAACCCATTGATAGTTTTTCTGAAATTTAAACTTAAAGCTGATCTCAAGCCAAAAACCTAAATCCATGGATGAAACACATTCGTGGGAGCTGTTTTACAAATACAATGTTGTCCAACAGTTTAACCAGGGTGGTGACCTGTCTTTTCACTACTGTAGTTAAACAAAACAGCTTGGCCACCTCCCAGCCCCATTTATAATTGGACAGTGAAGGAGCTGAATGATAATGTCATCATGTTCCTTTTCTGTATATTTGCATGCAGCGCATTTACTTGATTCTTAACCACTTCATTACCGCGCTATAGTCATATGACGCCCACAAGGTGGATCTACCATCCTGGGTGGGCGTCATATGACGTCCTCGCATTCCCGGCCGCCTGGGGGGCGTGCGCCCGCGGCATCGCTCGGGACACGGTGCGAGTGCCCGGCGGCCGCGATGTCCGCCGGGCACACGCGATTGCCCGTTAAAACAACGGGACCGTGCGGGACCGTGGAGCTGTGTGTGTAAACACACAGCTCCACGTCCTGTCAGTGCAGAGGAGACCGATCATGTGATCCCAGTACCGAGGAACACATGATCGGTCTCCTCCCCTTGAGTCCCCTCCCCCCACAGTTAGAATCACTTCTATTAGGGAACATATTAACCCCTCCAGCGCCCCCTAGAGTTAACCCCTTCCCTGCCAGTCACATTTACACAGTAATCATTGCAATTTTATAGCAACGATCGCTGTGTAAATGTGAATGGTTCCAAAAATGTGTCAAAAGTGTCCGAAGTGTCCGCCGCAATGTTGCAGTCACGAAAAAAAAATCGCAGATCGCCGCCATTACTAGTAAAAAAAAAAAAAAAAAAAAATTCAATAAATCTATCCCCTATTTTGTAGACGCTATAACTTTTGCGCAAACCGATCAATATACGCCTATTGCGATTTTTTTTACCAAAAATATGTAGAAGAATACGTATCGGCCTAAACTGAGGAAAAAAATAGTTTTTTTTTAAAAAAATGGGATATTTATTATAGCAAAAAGTAAAAAATATTGTGTTTTTTTTCAAAATTGTCGCTCTTCTTTTGTTTATAGCGCAAAAAATAAAAACCGCAGAGGTGATCAAATACCACCAAAAGAAAGCTCTATTTGTGGGAAAAAAAGGACGTCAATTTTGTTTGGGTGTAACGTCGCACGACCGCGCAATTGTTAGTTAAAGCGACGCAGTGCCGAATCGCAAAAAGTGCTCTGGTAAGGTGTTTAAAAGCCCTGTATTGAAGCGGTTAAGCTGGCTACACATTATACAATTTGCTGTTCATTTTCCTTTAGCTTTACCTTCAACTATGTAGTGCAAGGGCCTGCCTAATTGCATGCAATTTGAAAGTGTTTAGGTTTGACCTCATATTATATGGTTTTGGTAAATCTACAGGAAAATTGTACAAGAAAATTGTAGCCAGCTTTAGTCCTGCCCTCCCTTCTTCCAGACTAAAACCTACAGCACAGAAGATTACAGGAGGCAAATTAAAGGTAGCTAAACTAGTTCTTTTTAGAAACACACTTAATAATTTGTAATGAATATCTAACTGCATTAACTGGTATATTTTTATATCTGCCAGGAGTTCACCTTTATCGCATGCCTTCATTTTTTTAATTGCATACATTTAATGGTGCATTTTACAAATACTTATGCCTCAAGATACCCTAGGGTGAGTGAGTTTGGTTTGTGAATTTTGGGGTAGAAGTTCTGCTGTTGAGAGGAATTGCACTGTCCGCAAAGACTACTTTATGCCCAGAACACACAAGAATTGTATTGCAGACAATACAATAGATTTTGCTACAGATATTTTTTCTTTAAACACTATCTGAAAGTAGGTTAAAGGATTTCTCATTTTTAATGTAGAGTGGATTTCACCTTTGTTCAAGACTGTCACAGAGGGATCTTTGCTCACCTTGGCATAGCCCTGGCAGGTCTCGGGTGTTCAGCCAAGATACTCATTACTGGCCTGTGAATTCTCCATGGTTTTGAATGGAGAATCTGCTGGAAGCCATGTGAGATGAAGAAACTCTCCGGTGAAAAGGAAAGTTCTTAGCTTATCTTGGCTGGAGAATGATATGCTAGCTAAGGTCACAGGCAATAATAAAGTCCTGCTATAGTGAAATAATTGTTTAGTTAATTTTCATATTCACATCACATTTTTGTTATTGAAGTTTTACCTGGTTATTGTCTGAGTAATACAGATAACACTTGGAAAATAATTCGTTTTTCTGTTGTGTTGCCTTCTTGTTGTGAAATTTTCCTCACACCACATTTTTTTCACAGAGACAACAAGTCACTGGCCTTGATGGGGTTTCATGAACTGTTTAAAGTGTCCATCCACACATGGCTGCAAACTGTGCATGAAAAGACCTGTGAGAGAATACAGCGGGCCGTAGAGGTTGATAAGGTAATAGGGACATGTGTGTTTACAAAATTGAATGTACACCTGCTATACATTATACAATTTTCTTTCTTTACTTGATTCCCCCATCAACACAGTCAGTGTTGACGGGGAAGTCCCTCCAGCTGCACAATTGTTTTCTGACAGCGGGGGGCTTCCCAGCTGTCAGATTATAATGATCACTGCCGGCAGCTGTAGCCGTCAGCAGTGATGCATGAAAAAAAACTCCACAGGCTGGTTGTACTGAAGTTGATAGATAGATTGACTTCAGTACAAACAACCTGCCCATAGATGGATCAAAATTTGGCCAGTTCCTGCTGAACCAGTATATGTATTAAGTGTCTTCCAAGGACTATTTCACACATAGTGCAGTGACCATCGCTGCAGTGATCTGTGATAAAATGTAGACATGCTGCACTTTATTGCAGCATTCTGAGCAGGATTGCATGTTGCTGTATAGCAGCTCACCATGCTGCTGTACATTGACATGAATGAAGTGTTACTTTTGTGCAATTCAAATAAAGTTAGTAAAAAAAAAATTTCAATTGGGGGCTGTGTGATGCGCTGAAACACACACCACACCATCCCATACAGCCAGCTCACTGCACTCGGAACAGACAGCAACCGGATACTAAACCACTGTGGTTTGCTGTGCAGCAGCTGTTCATTACTGTGTGAACGGGCCCTAAAGAATAAGTCAGCCAGTAAAGTCTGCCGATGCTCTTCCTCTTATCTCAATAAGGCTCACCAAATACATTACATTCTGAATGTATAATCTTTGTATAGTCTGTTTCGGTTTACTAAAACTGTAATATGAGGACCTTCCTATACAATTCATTCAAATTAATTTAATTCAATGAGAAATGTGATAGGGTATGGGGGAGTTGGGTCAGCTCCACATCCACTGTGTCAGATTGGTGGCCCCATGATACTTATCTTTACTTTCTGTCACAGTCTGTAAGATGCTCTTGTGATGTCTCTATTTAATTTTGTATTGATTATTAGTTGATTGGTTTCCTTTACCCTTATGGATCACCAGGGGCACATTTGCTAATACCTACATATTCCTGATGGGATTTACATGGTGTTTATGTAACCCTTCCTATGTATATATTTTGCAGTATTATCTGTACTTGTTGCTTATGTGACACACCAATAGCAATGTTATTGTAGTCACCGGTGTTATTGTGTGTTTTTGTTTTTTTTTTGCTCTTTGTTATTACTGTTATGTGTGTCTGTTTTGCTACTTGTAATTGCATCACAAATTGAAAATCAATAAAAAGAAATATTTCCCAAGAATGTAATCCAATAAGGCCCTCATACTACATAATTGTTGGTGAGAGCTAAAAGAATTTACGGTCAGATTGTAACATGTGTGGTGAGCTGTAGTGCCACAAAATTTGCCCTGTGTTACAGCATGCTAGAATGAAGGTGCCTTGCCTCAGTGCCTGGGGGTGCCATTCCTCTGCAGTGTATGCGGTATTGTGTCTTGGTAAACAATCACCCCAGTTTGGCTTTCTACTTCTTTAGCTAACTGCAGTGAACTTGCATGCCGATTTGCTTCAACCCTTCTCATCAGAAGACACTCCTGTCGAGGTGTTAACTTCTGTGGACAACCTGGATGTCTCTGTGAGATGGTTGCAGTTTCAGCTTTGTTATATTTTTGTATCACTTTTGCTACAGTATTCTGACTGATAAGTAAAGCTTTGCTGATCTTTTTGTACCCTTCACCTTTCTTGTGTAAAGAAATAATTTTCTTTGTCAGGAATTGTGACATTTCTCTTCCATGTGGTGCCATTGCTGACAGCATGAAATGGGAAGAGGTTTTCTTTGTAAAGTAACGCTCTTTTTATAATCAACTGTCTGCTGGACACCTGTTTACTGAATAATTAGACTTACCTGTAGTTGAATTCTTGTTAATTAGGATTTGTTGTCTAAAATTTAGCTTTGCTCTTAAGACTTTCATTGTGTTGTATTTATTTTTGTAACATGGTCTTGAATGAATTTGTTAGGAATAAAACTTTTTTTGTGTGTGCAAATTTATAAAATCTTGGTTGCAATCAATGGCCCACATTTGTGGGAGTATTTTGTGGTATTGTGTCCCATAGAAAATGTCGATTCTGAAAGGTAAATAAAGGTTTTCTGACAAATCTGTTGGGGTGTACTCATTTATGCTGAGCACTATATATATATATATATATATATATATATATATATATATATATTTATATCATATAGTTTTCTCCACAGTAGCCCTATCTTACCATAAATGGCCAGAATAATAGGTTAAAGAGGTTGTAAACCCATACATGTACCCACTGAATTGGCTAGCATCAGGTGATAGGAGTGCCTGAGATCAGTCCTGTAGTCTGTATGGCTGGTTGTCCATTGATGGATGTGCAGCAGGCAGGCAAGTGGTGGTTAGGCAGACCAGGGCCGTGGCAGGCTGGGATTGCAGCTAGAGCAAGATCCAAATGCGGATTGAAGAGCAGAGCCATGACAGGCTGGATGAGCAGGTGCAGGGTCAGGCAAGCCGGGTCGGTAATGTTCAGGCAGATAGACAGAGCAGCAGGTAGAAGAGGAGTCCAAAAACAAGCTGGGTCAGGGTACCAAGCAGACAGCATTAGCGAGAACAAGCCGGATCAAGATCAGAGGTCAGCACAGGCACCAGGTCAGAACACACAGAAGCTGCAGACCAAACAGCAATGAGTCTATGCAGGAGCTCAGTTTAAATAGCCCGCCTGGCGTACGCTGATGTGCGAGTGCGCATGTGCCAATGTGCTAGTGCGCATGCGTGTACGCCAAGAACCTCTAAGTGTACTGCAGACCTGTCTTTCCTGACAGCACTTCTGAGCTTCAGAAAGCAGCAGGTGGGGATATGATGTCACACTGCACAACACAGAGAGGAGAGCTGAGTGTAATTTGAGACCTGTATAGAGGGAAATGGCAAACCCTCCTTTACACATTCTCATTAGGAAACATGCACAGTTGAGGCTGTCAACCACCCTCTGTGCGCTGGAGGGAGGGTGGGGCCATCTCCCCGGATTGCATGGTGTCAGCATAGACTCCTATAAGTGGCTCATGCAGAGAGCAGAGGAATGACAGAGCAGACACAAATCACAATTGGTGCTTTGGATCAAGGCAAGTACACACTATAGAATGATATGCTTTTCATTTCAGAGGTTTACAGACACTTTTGTCATTTCAGAGGGTTTACAACCACTTTAAACAGATTTCTGTAGAATATTTGAGAACTTTTCGGTTCTGTATTTGATTTTTGTATCAGCCCCTTGCAGCAATATACAGCTTTTGGATCTTACTTGCATCTTCATAGATGGTGCAGCCAGAGGCTGGGTGCCGCACAATTTGTAAAAGAAAACCAATGAGCTGGCTTAAAACAACATAAAAGCCTGAGATCATACATCAGGAACCCTTAGCAGGCTTCAGATCCTTCATCTTTCACATTCCCCTGGGGACAGTGGCTCTTTCATATGTAAGTAATGGAGGATAAATTTGGAACTAGTGTAAAGTACAGAAAAGAGATCAAGAAACAGAAAACACGATTGGAATGTCTTTGATTAGGCTTTTTTTTTATTTCCTTCACACTTGCAACTAGATGGGCGTTCTTAAGATATGTGTTTGTCAACTAACTAAATGGCCTGCTTTTTTCAGCTGCATTACATTTTGCTAACAACATAGGAAAACATCAGGAAAACCTGGTTATTGATTTATTTGAAGCCAATTCATCTTTATTAAAGTGATTGTAAACCCTGATCCACCTCTTCTTGGATATCCTTGATATAAATGTGCAATATCATACAAAACAACTAAGTACCAACTGATTAATAATAATAATAATGTCCTTCATATACTTCAAGTGTTAACAATTATAAAATAAATCATTTCATCATTATGACAGATAATCAAAAGTGCATAACTGTGAAATTCACATCCAAAAAATCTTCATAAGATTCCAAACCACTCCTTCCCAATCACCACTGTGCTCTCAGTGTTCTCGCCTTAATGGTGTGATATACAGCCATGTAAAATCATATCCAGCTTGGTTCTCTCCATTCAGTATCTCATGCCAGGGTCCTCTGTGAACCTGTAGTGGTGCCTCCCACTATAGGGTGCCTATATTCTGTGAGATGTTCCTCCAGGATAATATGGTGTTGGTCCCTTTAAGAGAACCAACATCAGGTCTTACCCACATGATGTATAGTTACTCCCATGCCATGGTAAAATAGAGAGGATACCCCCATAGTATAATATTGTAAAAGGAATGCTTTATTATAGTTAAAATGCTGCTTCCTCATTGAAGAAGTGACGTCAAACCAGGATTAACGGGACCCCTGTGAATGCATGTAGTAATTTTATCGATGTAAGCAGCATTTTACCTATAATAGGTTTATTTTTATAGTTTGAGAGCCATTACTTGGTAGGGCAGGAGTTACTCACTCACAGAAACAATGTCATACTTGCCTGCTCTGTGCAAAACTATTGATCCAAAACCCCAATCCTCCTCTTCTCAGGTCCCCTGCAAGTGCTCCTGGCACCTTCTCTTCATCCAGTGCCCCCATAGGAAGTCTCTTGATATGGGGGCACTAATGCAGGCTCGCTCCTGAGCCCTGCTGCCTGTGTCCATAGACAGCAGTCCACGCCCCCTCCCCTGAACCTTTAGAACAACTTCAAAGCAGAGAATGTGTTGAGGTAAAACACCTTCAGCTTCAGCCTTTAGAACCATAATAAGTGATACATTGTGAGTTTACACTATTTACTTTAACC
This sequence comes from Lithobates sylvaticus, assembly GCA_028564925.1. NCBI lineage: Eukaryota > Metazoa > Chordata > Amphibia > Anura > Ranidae > Lithobates > Lithobates sylvaticus. The sequence continues at coordinate 221,769,199 of CM053031.1, read as the reverse complement.
ACTTCCCACTCGACCACTGAACATATATACGGCCGGGTGGGAGTTTCCTCCTTCTGAGTGGACATTCAGGAACGTCCCTCAGAAGGAGGGGGATCGCGCGCATGCCGTCGCAGTGGCGCGATCCCGATGCACTCGTGTCACCCGGACATGGCGCATCTCTGATCGGCAGGAGGGCTCTGTGATTGGCCCTCTTGATAACATTTTGTTTTTTACAGCTTTTTACACACTGATCACTGGCCCAGTGTCCCCATGCAGTGTAAACACACAATGTCCCCTACATAGTGTCCCCAAAACACTGTCCCCACACACAAGTCCCCACACAGTAAAAACATCTGTCCTACATATGTAACAGTAAAATCATGTCCCAATGATCATCTGCACACATATGTACATGATCATCTGCGCACATATGTCCGTGATCACACAAACCAATTATTATACACTTAACAGGATTTTTTTTTACCAAAGACATGTAGCAGGATACATTTTGGCTTAAATTTATGGCAACATTTGATTTTATTGGATTTCTTTTAAAACAGAGTAGAAATTATTGTTTCTTTTTTAAATTTCCGCTCTTTTTTCGCTTATATCGCAAAAAAAAAACTGATTTGTGAATAAATACCACCTAATTAAAGCTCTATTTGTGTGAACAAAATGATAAAAATTTAATTTGGGTACAGTGTTGCATGAAAGCTGAAAATTGGCCTGGGAAGGAAGGGGGCGAAAGTGCCCAGTATTGAGGTGGTTAAACCAGACTTTGTAGTCTTTTACTCTGCCTTCCTCTGGAACAAAGCTATGAACATGTGAGGGGTTTAGCTTGATGGACATCAGTTTTTTCCCAACCTTATTACCTATGCAACCATGTAAGATAAAAGTTCTCCGCTATCTTCTTCCAGCTCTTTTACTAGCGTTGGCCCAGGCTTCTGGTTCGTCGTCGCCGCTGCCGTCTTCTTCTTCTTCCGATGTTGACACGACGCTCTCTCCCACTGTAATGCAGTGGATACGCTGCGTGACGACTTTTATTGCCATAAGGTGCGGGGTCGCCCTTATGCCAATAAAGGGGCCTTATGGTGTCACAGTCCCGGGGCATGCCCCTTATGCCTATAAAAGTTGACACGCAGCATATCCACCGCATTACAGCGGGAGAGAGCGTCGTGTCAATATCGGAATAAGAGAAGAAGAAGAAGACGGCGGCGGCGGCGACGACGAACCAGAAGCCCGGGCCAACGATAGTAAAAGAGCTGGAAGAAGATAGCGGAGGAGCCCAGCAGAGCAACCGGAGAGTGGGAGAAGAGGCCAGAAAGCGCGGAGAGACCCCCGAAGTCGGAAGAAGACCCCCGGAGCTGCCTAATAAACTACTTTAAAAACCTGTCTAGTGTGTTTTTTTATTTACTTTTTTTCCCTAGGTGAATGGGTAGGGGTACCATGTACCCCATACTCATTCACATAGGGTGGGGGGTCAGGATCTGGGGGCCCCCTTATTAAAGGGGGCTCCCAGATTCTGAAAAACACCTCCGCCTGCAGACCCCGACAACCAACGGCCAGGGTTGTCGGGAAGAGGCCCTTGTCCTCATCAACATGGGGACAAGGTGCTTTGGGATGGGGGGGCTGCAGGGCGCCCCCTCCCCCAAAGCACCCACCCCCCATGTTGAGGGCATGCGGCCTGGTACGGCTCAGGAGGGGGGGGCGCTTGCTCGTCCCCACCCCCTTTTCTGACTGGCCGGGCTGCGTGCTCGGATAAGGGTCTGGTATGGACTTTGGGGGGGGCACCCCCACGCCGTTTTTTCGGTGTAGGGGGTTACCCTCAAAATTCATACCAGGCGACAGGGTCGCAAGGTGTCAATCTCGCCGATCAAAGCGGCGAGATTGACTACCTTCTTTAGTCCCATCGTACCTCGAGTCACGTTCAAAATGAACGGACTTTACTCCGTGTGTGGGCAAGTTCGTTCATTTCGAAAGTCTGTTGGACCTGCATACAGACGGGCGGACTTCTCGACAGGAACTGGGTCCGGCAGACTTTCAGCGGGAAGATTTAAAACATGTTTTTAATCTAGGTCCGGCTGACTTTTGGGAAGAAAAAGTCCACTGGAGCCCACACACGATCGGAATGTCCGCCGGATCGTGTGTACACGGCAAAACAATCAGAGGCAGCAGTGCCTTTTATCTCAAGGGCTGTAGGCACAGGATTGCCTAGGCACACTAACATAACAAGAAGTGCACTGCTGTGTTTCAGGGGAAATTCATTTCAAAAGGTACATTTTTTAGGGGGTCTATATATGTTAACTGCAATTATTTAAGATGGCTTTACACTTAAGATTACTGTCACCCAGTCTGGCTTCTTAGCTTTCAGGCCAGCCACAGTCAGGTTAGGAAAACTGTCCCAGTTATTATTTTTCCCCTGATAAGCCAGCACCACCATACTGTTCCCCACTGCTCTCCATTGAAGCTACTTGTAAGCTCAACTAAATCCAGCATCACATTCAGGGTGCAAATGTTTTTTTTATCAGTCTAAGCAGACTGAGGGGTAAATTCACTAAGCTTTACCGCATGCAGTAAGGGTATCATGTTACTCATTTGCATAAATCATTGCATGCGGTAAAGTCCAATTCATTTTAAAAAAATACAGTTTTTGTCAGTAATTGTCAGTAAATATAGCAAAAAATTGTGCGATAATCTGTTTAAGTCAAATTCACAAATGAAACAGGAACAAAAAAAGGTGCAATATTTAACACCACCCTTTTGGTGGCAGTAAACAGTGTGTTACCAGAAAGAGGGGTCTGTTCAAACCCCCAGAAAGGGACATTTTACCCACAGAGGACCCAAAAAAAATTGACACTATTCCACCAGCAGTGGACACACAAACATGTGGCATTTCCTGACTGACTCCATGGCAGCCTACGTATGGGTTAATCCCGCCTCTCATACCTCATAGGACCCCACTCCCATAAATCTTTGCTCCTAATCAGAGACCGTGTTCCTTTTTTGTCCTCCTCCTTAAGGACTAAAGTAGTAGTTCTTACCTCAAGGAGTCGTGAATCCGGATCTGGTTCCTGTTGCTGTTCGCACGCATGATGGATTTTGGTGTCTGGATTCCAATAGCCCAGCTACTAGCAGGGGGGACATGGGGATGAAGAGCGTTGCCATGAAGAGCTTATTATCCAGCCACTGGCTGGCAAGCAGCAGTATGGCCATTCGTCCTAGCTACTAGCGAGAGGCCTTTTCCCTGAAATAATCCCCCAGTGACGTGCCTGTGGACGGGAGCCAGGTCGGGTGGTCGGCGTGCTGGAGCGGTAATGTATGGCAGCCTGTTTATATTTGTTATGTGTGCCATTTCCGTGTGTATGGCGGCTGGAGCTCATCTGCGTTCCAAATCGCGGCTTTCCCTGTACAGTCGCACAGTCTCGATTGAGATCGAGGCTTGGTCGGCGCATGCGCAGTGCGGACGAATGGCGGCGTTCGCGCATGCGCACGAGCGCCGTGGGGGTGACGCTAACAGCGTCGTGACATCATCCAGGCGGCAGATTTGAATGCCTGTCAGATTTGGACAGGCTTGCTGCTGTATTCATTTCAAAACAAATTTACAATGTTGCTGTGCTTTACAGAGGTAAGAGGCTTTAATGCCTTATTCCCTATTACTTTTTACTGGATCTAATGCATTGGGAATGTGATTATATTTTAATTATTTTAATTTAATTAAAATGAATTTTAATTATTTAATTTTTTTTTATGGGTATTGTTGAAGCCTGTCCGAATTTGTGATTATGGATGTTTCGCTGCCCCCTTGTGGCCAGCCCTTGCGCCGCAGGTAGGACGGAATTTTTTGCCATTCCTTTCTGCCTGTTTGTTGGGGTTGGTTAGCAAATTTTTTTCCTTTATCGTTATTTTTAGCCCTTCCATACCGGATCTTCGTTCGTCAGCACGCAAAGATAATGTACAGTCTGGGTCACGACGGGACCATTCAAAATCAAGTTCTGGACGTCCGAAGTCCTCTTCCAGACACCGCTCTGAAAAATCAAGGTCTGGGTCTCGACACTATTCCCACTACCATTCTGGTCGCTCGGAAGAAAGATCCTGTTGGGGATGTAGAGCGAAAGTGCCAGGAGATAAATCGCTATGCGATTTATGTTTTCCCAAGCTGCAAAAGAAAGGGATGCTAAAGACCGGCAAGTGGAGGCCTTGGTCAGGAAGGGTGTTCAGGAATCCTTGAATAAATCAGATTCCACCCATGCAGCTATACCTCCCTCTGCACCAACTTCAGTGGTTGAGGTGGAAGACCTTGAAGCTCCAGGTCCCTCCCGTGACAATTTCTCTTTCAGCGGATCTTCGGACAGCGAAGCTGAAGTGGAGGATCCCAGTGCAGGATTTGACTTTCCCAGGTCCCTCATCTGGTGAGGGCAGTGAAGGATGCACTGAGGTGGGAGGAGCCTGTGGAAGCACCCTCTAAACAGAGGAAATACGTTAAGCATCTTAAAAAAGAGTGCTCCAATTTCCTTTCCTGGGTGAACTGGGAGAAATTATCTCGGATTATGGAGCAAAGTGGAGAGAAAGAATTCTCCTATCTCTAAAGTGGCCAGAATGTATCCATTTAAAGGTGAGGAGGTTAAGCACCTGGAGTCTGCTCCTCTTATTGATGCCGCCTTGATGAGGCTGGTAAGACATGTCACGCTCCCACTGGAAGACACCATCTCTTTCAAGGATGGTCTTGAGAGGGAAATTGATACGGATTTGAAGTGTATATACATCACGGCTGGGATGGCCTGTAAGCCAGCATTGGTCTTGGCAGCATTATCCAAAGCAATGGAGTGTTGGACGGATGATATGGGTGCAACCTTGGGAAGTATGTCCGAAGAAGCCCTCAAGAGCTCTCCAATATGCGAAATGAAAAGGGCACGTGTCATGCTGTCTTCCATTACAGCTAAACAAGCTTTATGGCTACGCCCTTGGGTGGCGGATCCAGCCTCTAAACAGGCCTGGTGCAAAATTCCCTTTGAGGGTTCTTCTCTCTTTGGGAATAAGCTCGATTCAGCCATCACTCGTGCTACCGGCGGGAAGTCTGGGTTCTTACCCCAGGACCGCCGTCTGTTTGCCCAGAAGAGAGTCCAGTCCAGGTCAGACCCGGAACGTGCTAGGGATGCACGCCGTTACAGACCGGGTCGGGAATTTAGGAAGAACTGGAGGAGAAACCAGCCTTCTGGCCAGAAGCCTTCAAAATCTACATCTTCTGGGGGCCGCGAAGCGGCAAAGTCTTTTTGATATAGCGCCTGTCCAGGCGGAGCAAGTAGGGGCTTGTTTACTATGCTTTTGCCACGTCTGGGCAGCCTCGATACAAGACTACTGGGTCATAAAGACAGTCTCTCTAGGACATGCCTGGGTGTTCAGCAATCCACCCATACATCGGTTTGTTCCCACAAGCCTTCCTTTGTTGGAAGAGAAGAGAGAGGTTCTGCTGACCTACACGGACTCGCTTATCACCCAAGGTGCCGCCATTCCAGTCCCGTCAGAGGAAAAGTTTCAGGGGATCTACTCACCCCTCTTTATGGTCCTCAAAAAGAGCAGTTCCTGGAGGCCGGTTATCGACCTGACTTACTTGAACTCTTTTATAAGAAAGGAAAAATTCAAGATGGAGACGTTGTTGACCATTCGCCAGACAATCCAACCAGGCGATTGGCTAGTGTCAATAGACCTAAAAGACACGTACTTCCATGTACCAATAGCGAAGGACTTCCAAAAATATCTTCGATTCTCGGTGGGTCAGAAACACCTCCAATTCATATGTCTCCCATTCAGGCTTACGACATCGCCGTGGGTGTTTTCCAAGCTCTTACTGGCGGTGGTCGCCTTGATCAGAGTCAGAGGTATTCGGTTACATCATTACCTCGACGACCTACTCCTACTGTCTCAGAACAGAAAACAACTACTGTCACACCGGGAGCAAGTCATAGCTACCCTGACAGAATTCGGCTGGCTATTGAACCAAGAAAAGAGTCATCTGGAGCCAACCCAGTCTCTAGTTTTCCTAGGGGCACAGTTCGACACAGTGAAGAGCACTATCTCTCTTCCTCTAGAGAAGATCCCAGTAGTTCAGGACAGGATTCATCAGGCAATGTCAGCTCCTCTTCTCAAGGCCTCCCAGTGCCTCAAGATAATAGGCACCATGGTAGCAACAGCCCCCATGTTAAAATGGGCGCAATGGAGGATGCGGCCCTGTCAGAAAGGCTTCCTCCAACAATGGGATCCAAGTTCACAGGATCACTGGATCCGGATAACTCCCTTCATGCGGGAGAGTCTCCCCTGGTGGCTGCAACGAAGGAATCTTCTCAACTGCCATTCAATAGCTACAGTCTCCTGGATAACGGTAACAACAGATGCCAGCAGCAGAGGCTGGGGCGCTCTGTGTCTGTCGGAGGTAGCCCAGAGCAGGTCGGTTTTCCCACCTCAGGGGGTGGTCTCGAACGTATTGGAGATTGGAGCTGCCTTCCAGGCCCTTCCAGTTTTTCTCCATCTGACATCAGGAGCCTCAGTCCTCATAGGATTGGACAACACGACGGCAGTGTCGTACATCAAAAGACAGGGGGGCACTCGCAGTCTCGCCCTTTTGAAGGAAGTGAATCCAATTATGTCCTGGGCTCAGGCGAACTTGAAGGACCTGACGGCAGTATGTCTTCCTGGAGTCCAAAATGTCCAGGCGGATTTTTTGTCAAGAACCTCCTTGGACAGCAACGAGTGGTCTCTCCACTCGGAAGTCTTCGACTTGATCCTGTCATTGGGAGTGGTTCCGGAGGTGGACCTGTTTGCATCTCCTTGCAATGCCAAGATGAGGAATTATTATACCAGGTATTGCTGTCCCCAAGCCATGGGAGTGGATGCTCTCACGGATCAGTGGAATTTCCACAAGGCCTATGCCTTTCCACCAGTTCCGATTATTCTTTGGTTCCTTTCGAGACTCAGACAGGGGACGGCAGCGATAGTGGCGATCATCCCATACTGGCCCAACAGGCCATGGTTTCCGCTCCTGTTGCAGTTGAGTTACCGGGACCCAGTTCCGCTTCCCTCCAGATCGGATCTTCTTCTACAGGGAACATCCCTTCATCCGTGTCTGTCCCATCTCCATCTGATGGTCTGGTGGTTGAGAGGAAGAGGCTGGAAGCATTAGGTTTCCCAAGTTCAGCAATTGCTACCCTGCTGAACGCTAGAAGGCAAGGTACAAATAAAGTTTACCAGAGAATCTGGTCTAAGTTTATGGACTATATCTCCCCTTCCGGGGGTTCCTGTAGTAATCCAGAAATAAAGGATGTACTAGGATTTCTCCAGACAGGGTTGGATCTCCCTTTGTCTGTAAACTCCCTGCGAGTTCAAGTTTCGGCAATATCTGCTTTTACTGGTATTTCCTGGGCGAGGAATCCCCTTACCAGACAATTTTTCAGAGGAGCATCAAGGCTTAGGCCCCAGAGGAAACCAAGGTTCTCTAAATGGGATCTTCCTCTTGTGCTAGATTTTTTCTCAGAAGATTCTTTCCAACGGATGGATGAACTATCCATGAAGGACATTTCCCTTAAAACAGCCTTTCTAGTAGCCATAACATCGGCTAAAAGAGTGTCGGAAATCAGTGCTCTAGGTTCTAAAGAGCCTTTCCTTACCTTCTTCCCTGATCGGGTAGTTTTGGTTCCAATGCTAGGATCAAATCCTAAAGTATTATCAGTGTTTCATGAGAACCAGGAAATTGTCCTCCCAACCTTTCAGTCAGAGGATTCTTCAACTAACCATCCTTTGGATGTCGGTGAGGTCTTGAAAAGCTACTTAGAAGCTACTGCACCTTTCAGAAGATCAGATCATCTGTTTGTCTACTTTTATGGAAAGAACAGGGGTTTGCCTGCTTCCTCTAGAACCATTGCAAGTTGGATTGTCCAAGCTATCCAAAGGGCATATGCGGCTAAAAGGACTGGTTCCTCCAGAAACAGTGACTGCTCATTCTACCAGGAGTATGTCAACATCATGGGCAGCCTCCCGACACGTATCGGCGGAGGTGATCTGCAAAGCAGCCTCTTGGTCGTCAATAAATACTTTCATGAGGCACTATTGTGTTGAGCCAGCAGCTCTCTCCACTGTGAATTTTGGTTTTAAATGTTTTATCTGTTTGAACGTGGCCAATTAAACCTTTCTCTGTTGAACCAGCAATTTGTGCCCACCCAAGTCTGTATGGCTAGTTATTTCCCATACGTAGGCTGCCATGGAGTCAGTCAGCAAAACGGAAAATTTATATCAAATACTTACCGTAATTTTCCTTTCCTGATGGACTCCATGGCAACCGGAGTCTCCCTCCCATTTGCTGGAGTAGGCTAAGTTATGGAACACGGCCTCTGATTAGGAGCAAAGATTTATGGGAGTGGGGTCCTATGAGGTATGAGAGGCGGGATTAACCCATACGTAGGCTGCCATGGAGTCCATCAGGAAAGGAAAATTACGGTAAGTATGTTATAACGTAAAATGTTATAAGAAAATTACCTTAAACAACCCTTAACCACCGACACATGCGATAAATTACCATATGAGAAAATGCGGTAGTTACAATCGAAACAATACTGCATTTGTTATTTAACGCTAAATTCTTAGTGCATTGAACTTTTACAACCGATTTACCGCATGCATTATTTTACTGCATTTCATGTGCCATTATTTAACTCTTATGCCCCGTACACACGGTCGGATATTCCGATGGAAAAAGTCAGATCGGATTTTCTGACAACATAATCCGTGTGGGCTCTAGCGGACTTTTCCGTCGGAATTTCTGACGGAAAAAATTTGAGAGCAGGATCTAAAATTTTCCGACAACAAAATCTGATCTGACTTTTTCCGATCGTGTAGTAGAGAATTCTGACGCACAAAGTGCCAGGCATGCTCACAAGAAATTTGGAGACAAAAGCTATTTGCTACTGGCCTCTACGTAGTCCCGTTGTACGTGTTTTACGCCACCTCGTTCAGAGCGATCGGATTTTCCGATAACTTTGTCCGACCGTGTGTATGCATACAAGTTTCGGCCAAAATCCCTCAGAAAAAATCTGACGGATTTTGTGGTCGAAATGTCCAACCGTGTGTACAAGGCATTAGTGAATTGACCCCTGATAGTCTTACATTGAAAGGCCTGTATCAGGCGAATGCCATCTCATGTCTATGGTATCTTCTGACACTTCTCCAAATATGGTTTGCTCCATAATCTCATCAGAGATTTGTGTAGTTGGCAGGAAGGAAAAGCGGCAAAGGGAACCTGTCATTTTTCCTTCTGGTCCTTTTTTGTTACTGTCAGCCATTCATACTGTATATCTAGTTTCAAACTTTCTTGGAGTTATGTTTATTTTATGTCAACATTGGCAGCATTGTTGGATTTTTCTTGTCCTGGTGGCTTGTGAATACCGTGCAGTTTGTTAATTCAGCACTTTTGTCTTGTTCTCACAGCTAGAAAATGTGGACTCTCTGTCCAAGCACAGCAGCTCTGCAGTTGATGTCACAATCTGCTTCTCACAAATCAAAGAGTTCTGGGCACAGCTTGCTTGGCCAAACTCCTCCGAGGCATTCGTATTTTTAACGCAGCTCTCTGATGTAAGTTATGAAACAAATGCACAATAAAACAATGGGTACCAACTAATATCTTGAAGAGTATGCAGGTTAACATACTGAAGTATTATTTAAGCTACTTTCACACTGAGGCGCTTTACAGGCGCTATAGCACTAAAAATAGCGCCTGCAAAGCGCCTCTCTTGTGCGCTTGCAGGACGTTTAAAAAAGTCCTGCAAGCAGCATCTTTGAGGCATTTTAGGAGCGGTGTATACAAAATCATTTAATAAAATGCAAGGTAAACAACTTACATATTACTGTGCACTTTCCTGGTGCACTATAGTGAAACTGCTAATAGTAAACACCAATCTGGGTATCGATATCTCACATACAGGGCCCTGGTCCAACGTCACCTGCTCACCAATATGTATTTATTGGGGTTTGCAGGAACGCAAGTAGGTGTTTGCAGCAATTTATATGATTGCACATAATAGTCACTCATTTATTTACAAGGTAGCGCAGCAGTTTTATGTTTTTATAAATGAAATAAACAGAGTTACTTGAAACAAAGTGCAAGCAAAGTATAGTAAGATCCCACACAGTGGGTTAGAAATACAAAGAAATAAAGGAGTTTGAAGAAAGCTCTTGTCTGTTCTTTCGTGCTCAAACATGTGATAAATCTGATAAAAACCACTGACTACTCTCAACTTAACCACTTTGCGACCGCCGGCCGTCAAATGACGGCCAGGCGGCGCATCTCTCGTTCTGGGAGGGCGTCATATGACGTCCTCCCCTTCTGTGCACTGCAGGGAGCGCGCGCGCGCCACCGGGAGCGCGCGCGCGCTCTCGCCGTGTCACTGGGCACCCGATGCGCGTGCCCAGCGGCCGCGATGTCCGCTGGGCACCCGCGATTGCCCGGTAACACAGCGGGACCGTTGATCTGTGTGTGTAAACACACAGATCAACGGTCCTGTCAGAGGAGAGGAGCCGATGGTGTGTTCTCTGTACAGAGACACACCGATCGGTCTCCTCCCCTTGTGAGGCCCCTCCCCCCACAGTAAGAAACACTCTTAGGGAACATAATTAACCCCTCCCCGCCCCTAGTGGTTAACCCCTTCACTGCCAGTGTCATTTATACATGAATCAATGCATTTAAATAGCATTGATTGCTGTATAAATGACAATGGTGCCAAAAATGTGTCAAAAATGTCCGATGTGTCCGCCATAATGTCGCAGTCACAATAAAAATCGCTGATCACCGCCATTACTAGTAAAAAAAAAAATATTAATAAAAATGCTATAAAACTATCCCCTATTTTGTAAACGCTATAACTTTTGCGCAAACTAATCAATGATCGCTAATTGCGATTTTTTTTAACCAAAAATATGTAGAAGAATACGTATCGGCCGAAACTGAGGAAAAAAAATGTTTTTTTATATATTTTTTGGGGATATTTAGTATAGCAAAAAGTAAAAAAATATTGTTTTTTTTTTTTTTTTTAAATTTGTCGCTCTTCTTTTGTTTATTGCGCAAAAAATAAAAAACGCAGAGGTGATCAAATACCACCAAAAGAAAGCTCTATTTGTGGGGAAAAAATGATAACAATTTCATTTGGGTACAGTGTCGTATGACCGCGCAATTGTCATTCAAAGTGCGTCAGCGCTGAAAGCTGAAAAAATGGCTTGGTCAGGAAGGGGGTGAAAATGCACTGTAGTGAGGTGGTTAAAGAGGGATTGTACCTGCAAAAATTTTTTTTAAAAGCCAGCAGCTACAAATACTGCAGCTGCTGACTTTTAATAAATGGACACTTACCTGTCTCCCAGTTCCAGCGATGTCAGCAGCAGAGGCCGATCAATTGCTCGGCTCTCTGCTGTTGCCGGCGCCATTCTCGGTGAGGGAATCAGGAAGTGTCGCCTTTGCGGCTTCACTTCCCGGTTCCCTACTGCGCATGCGCGAGTCACGCGGCGCAATGAGAATCTTCTGCGCTGTCTGCCGGGACACGTGTGTGTCCCGGCAGACAGCGCGCCGGGACAGGAAGTGACATAAACTCCCGTGGGAGTTTATGCCCGGAAGTGGGTGCAGATACCTGTCTTAGACAGGTATCTGCACCCCCCTCCCCCCAGAAAGGTGCCAAATGTGACACCGGAGGGGGGGACGGTTCCGAAAAGCGGAAGTTCCACTTTAGGGTGGAATCCCGCTTTAAGCCAACCACAGATAATACAATTTTATTTTATTTTTTGCAGCCTCACACACAGAGCTAATGTGTTCTCCTGACAGGAGGGGCGTTCCTATCGGGAGAACACAGTGATTATTGCTAGTGGCTGTAGCTGCTGACTGTAATCGCATCCTAAAAATCCGACATTCTGGTTGTCAGCCTGCCCATACATGGTTCAAACCTGGGCCAGCTCAGCAGAAACTGGCCGTGATTCGAACTGTCTTTGGCCGGCTTAAGGAGGTATGTCAGGTTAAGTGGGATACTAGTGAGTAAGGAGAGAAACAAGTAGATAAGAGGGAAGGAGATGGTATTTAGAAAAAGGAGGGAAGAGTCCAGCGGAGGTGGGAAAGGATAAAATTAGTTGTGTTGTTGAAAATCACGAAAAGGGAAAGCAAGTTTGTAATAAAGAACAGAGTAGAATAGAGTATACAGGATTTAAGAAGAGGGGAAATGTGGTGATGAAATTGCAACTTGTAAAATTCATCAGTTAAATGGAACATTGGTCCAGTAAACACATTTATATGTTATATGAAGTGCATAAAAAAGTACAACCCTTTTTTAGGCCGTACAATTTAATTATCTCACGTAATATGTAGCTCAAAATCTACCTTGACCTCTGCTGCTCCCCATTGAGACAAGTACTGTTGCTTTCTTCCTCCACCTCTGTCTATAGCAACAAACTCAGCCAAACCAACCTGTTATGATTATAGGTCCTTTGCTAAGAACCTATAGTTAAGGTTCTTGTAACAATTTCCAGACTAGGTTGTTTTTGGCTGGATTGGGAGGGTGATATCATGTCTACAGGGCAGCTTCAGACAGATCTTGGGTCAAAGTGATTAGACCATTGACCATTATTTCCCCCAAATGAAGCTGGAATTTATATTGTCTCAGGCATGTTCTTGTCCTTCCTGTATAGACATAACTATGAACATATTTAATTTGAGTATTCCTGTTTATGGCAGAAGTGGTAGCAAAAAACATTAAAGTGTATGTAAACCCTCACATACCCAGTGAAGTGAACAGCCTCAGATGATACCCAGGGAAATCTCCATACATAAGTTTTATTTATTCTTTAGAAAGTGCATATTGTGTTAGAGATTTTCTCTTCCTGTTCAGCACTGGGTGTGGATTTGTGGCATATAGCCAAGACAGCTGATTGGAGGAAATGCACCCCCCCCCCCCTCCACATAGGCAGAGACTTGCAGAGATGTGCTGTGACAAGGCAAGCTCTCTGCTAATCTATTTATAGCAACCTCCCAAGACACAAATTTCAGGCTGGTTTTATCTCGGTTGATGGAGAACTTGTCAGAAGTTATCATGCTGATAACAGAGCAACGAAACAGCAAAAGCACACAGGACTCAGGGCTTTGGAGAGAGATAAGAAAACACTACAAATATATGTGCTTAGGTCAAATTTCATGAATCAGGTTTACATCCACTTTAAGTAAATTTACTAAAAAAGTTGAGAATCTTCACACAATAAATTGTGTCAAAATTGACTTAAACTATCCTGCTATGTGAAAAGCATCTGCACATGATTGGGTATTTAAAGTTAACAGGAATTTTCTTTTCACACTTGATAACTTAAGTGAATATTTACAATTCCTCATGAATTTCTAGTGAATTCGATCAAATTTATCATGCTTGCACAACTCTGATTTGTGTGATGGCCAAACACAGATCAACCCTTTTAATCTGTATAATCAATTACACGAAAAAGAATTTCTAAGTCCTAATAAAATGATGCTTTAATTGAAATGCCAAAAGTTAATCTATGTTGTGTGTTTTTTTGTAAGCTATAATA
>CM053031.1:221702197-221755190 GCA_028564925.1 Lithobates sylvaticus | reverse complement strand
CTGCAAGGTCTTAATAGGCATTAAAAAACTGGGGAGCGTGGCTTGGAGTGCAATGTGGACGGCCGCACTGTAGCTGAGCTCCGGGAGACTGTGAGGCACGGGACCTGCTGACACCGCCGAGACGGTGATAATGTCCACACAACTAAGGAGGGGGACCCACGGGCATACACTCCGCTCTTTTGTGACCCCTAAAAGGAGAAACTCAGCAGCAAATCTGAGTAAATTCAGATTCAGCAGCGGAGGGAGGTCTGCCAAGATGGCGCCGGCACACAGGCAAAACGTGGAGGAGGACATAGACGATGATGAGGTGTCCCTGCCGGCATCCGAGGACTCTGTAGCAGGTAACAATGACAAGGACAGACCCCTCACCTATGCCAGCATGACAGATATTGCTACAGACATCAAGAGGTCATTCGCCTCTGCAATAACCGACATTAAAACAGAACTGCTCAAACTAACTGAACAAATGGCGGTCACAGAGAGAGCAGGGAAGAGGAGAGACAGAGCCCTGGTGAGACTGGATGACGTTGCCATATCCCACACACACCACTTAATAGAAATGAATAGGCATTTAGAAGAATTAGACAACAGGGGAAGACGCCACAATATCAGAGTCAGAGGTATCCCTGAAACCGTACCGAACGATCAAATTAAGCCAGCCCTGACCACCATTTTTAACGAATTACTGAACAGACCAGAGCATTCCCCAATTGATTTTGATAGAGCTCACAGAGCTCTGCGGCCCAGGGCACCTGATGATAATCCACCCAGGGACATTATCTGTTGCCTCCCCAACTTCTGCCTGAAGGAAGAAGTACTGCAAAAGGCGAGGGCGAACGAGCAAATCCTTTTTCATGACGCCACTATACAGCTATTCCAAGATCTCTCCCCTATCACCCTGAAGAACAGGAGAGCTTTGAAACCTCTGTTAGCAGTGCTAAAAGAAAAAAACATCAGCTACAGGTGGAAATTCCCCTTTGCCCTGCAGGCCTCTTTCATGGGGAAGCAACATGTGCTCAAAATCCCTGAAGAGCTTAACAGATTTTGTGACGCTCTTCAAATAGCGCCAGTGGATCTACCAGACTGGTACGCTGATTTCATGCTACCACCAGAGATCAATAACCCGCAGTTCAACCCAGGGTTCTCTCCCATGCAATCCCCCTTCCAGCAAGGAAAGCAAAGAAGAAGCAACAGCAGGCACACCTATGACTCACCTTCTTCTTCTAAAAGTGCAAAAAGCCAGAGAGTTAAGTAAATGACCTGCACCAAACATCCTCACGGCTATTCTATGACTCCAGATCTTACCTGTTTACCAAGTTCCAATACCTCTTTGATATGGCAGATTTAACATGAACCAAGTTCTGATTTCACCCTGGACTCCCCTCCTGACTTGTTTGTATACCCACCAACGCATCTCCCAAACTGACTCCATCAGATCAATATCATCAGACGATTGTAGTAATATAACTGGAGAACGGCATCCTACCTGAACCACCACCAGAGGGCACAAGGAGACCACAACACCACATCAAGCAACCTGAGAAACAGACTAATCAACTAACACCCGCACTTTCTTTTTCCTTTTTCCCTTTACTCCCTATTTTCATTCCCCAATATGACAGGAGCAACCGCACAAAGTTGGAAACAAATAACAAAACAAACAAGCACATGCAGGAAAGCAATAGAAGGGACGTACCCACCATGATTCGCCACTAGAGAGCGCAGGAAGACCACCTAACAACCTTAAAACAACCTCAGAAGAGGAGAAGGGACTGCCATCTGCTTTGTTTTCTTTCTTTTGGTCCCCCTCCCCATTTCTCCCCCTGGTTCTCTTCCCCCCCCCCCCCCCCCCCCCCCCCCCCCCTTTTTTTTTTTTTTTTTTTTTTATTAACACGGATGGTGAGACTTTTACCACAACTCTGCTACCTCGTCCTACCACCGGCTAACTGACACCACGACCACCCTGCGCCCACACCCAGTGAATTGTGGAATGAATATCACTTGTCAGTAACGATTTCTGCAGCACAGTGGACATCGCAACGACTCATCGTGGCACTACGGACAAGGTCTTTTTTACCCTTACCATAAGATAGAATGTTGTAATAACCTGCTACCAATAGGTGACTGGATTGCTACATACTCATATACAGCAGAGACTCCCAACATGATATATAACTATATATAATATAACTAATCTGAGTTCAGGCCGACACGCTGTACTCTTGTGGAGAATGGGGGCACCCAACAATTCCGAGATCGCATCTATACACGTAAACTAATTCATTACTGAACATACCCAGACGTACAACACATGGGTAATAGCCTAACTAAACCTATCCTCGGATATAAAAATATAATTAAATTGATCATTTAAGCCCTAACACCGTAGACACCACCTTACCCCCCTTAATGTGGGTCCCCCCACCCTCCACAACGATCCCATGCACATGTAAACATGTCAAATGCATTGATGAATGTTTCTATATGGGCCTATAAGACTTCGCTACAGCCAATGCCTAACAACTTTGGCGACCCCTCCCTGCTCTACCACTCCTCATATCCTCACTCTGAGAATTCCCCCATATCCCACTTGGTTCTCCATTATTGCATGTAGTTGCATAAACCCGATGTATGTCATTATTTATATACACTGATAGATAGGCTGATGGACTTGTTGTTGCCTTATGGAGATGGCACCCCCCCCCCTACCTTGTTGACACCCCGGGTGACAATTGTTCTACTACTGCCATAATGTTATTAATGTTATTAATGTTATTTTGGTATAACTCATTTCTGTGGTCTATACACAACTTTCAGTCCTTAACTTTCTACTGAATGACATTTAAGACCTCCAACAACCTACTTTTCAGTTCCCCCCTTCGACACGTATGTACACTGTAGACGGTTCAAAACTATGATCAATACCACACAATCCCCGGGCCTCCCGGTCCCACTGAAGACAGACCTCATTTCCAGGTGACACAGACCTCTCACTGGTAATACACCACTTACTGGTGACGGACGTTCACTACCGCTCCCCCCACTTTCCCTCAAGAGTACAATTTGGTACCTGATTTTACTAGGTACCTTCCGGCTCCTCACCATATTGGTGAGATCTGAGCGTCCACTCAACAGTCTCCCCATACCCCTGTCCCCACTGTAAAACACCCCTCCACCTCCCCACCTTCCACCCCCCCCCCCCCCTTTTTGACCCTTGAATTACCCAACCACACCACACTTACTATCGTCTCCCATCCCCGACAGTTAGAACGCTAAACTAACCGATACGTCTCATAGATTTAACCTCATCCAATCACCCCTCATACACGTCCTAGCCCGACCCCCCGGGCACACAGACACACCACAACATGACATACTCCCAACTAGGGAAATCACCGACCCTTATATCACACAACATCAATGGTCTAAACCAGCCTGAAAAAAGATCTAAACTACTAAAAGAAATTAGGAAAACCCGCCCGATGATAGTGTTCTTACAAGAGACACATTTCAAAACTAAACACATACCTAAATTCACAGACAACATATACACAGAAATGCATCATGCTACCAACTCCCTAGCAAAAACGAAAGGTGTCTCTATCCTCATTAACAAAGAAGCCCCTTTCAAGCTCCAACACAAACTCGCCGACCCTGAAGGTCGCTACATATTCCTTAAAGGAGACTGGGCTGGTACGCCCGTCACACTCGCTAATGTTTACTTTCCAAACAAGACACATGTTCCTTTCTGCCGAAAGCTTATAGAAGAACTAAAATGGTTTGCAGAAGGCTGCATCATCTTAGGTGGGGACTTCAATATTCCCCTTTCACCTCTCAAAGATACATCCACAGGCCACACGACAGTAACATACAAAATACTCAGACGCATCAAATTGCTAATCAGTTCTCTATCTCTAGTAGACACCTGGAGAACCATCCACACCACAGGGAAAGACTACACCTTTTATTCCCACCCTCACAAAAGATATTCACGAATAGATCTTATCTTCGTCACCCAACGAGACATTAAAAACGTTAAGTCAGCGGATATAGGCATTATATCGCTCTCAGATCACGCACCCACAGCAATTACTATACAGCTTGACTCCCCTAAACGACCATTCTTTAACTGGAGACTGAATGCCTCCCTCCTAACAGACCAGACGATTAAAGACGACATACACAGCGCCATTAACGACTACTTTAGGAATAACACGGACTCGGACACTGACCCCCTGACCAATTGGGAAGCACACAAAAGCGTCATAAGAGGCCACCTAATGAAATGGGGTGCAAGGAAGAAAAAGGAAAGGGAGAAAGAAATAACCAGTTTGACCACACAAATTAATAAACTGGAAACACTACACAAACAATCACTCTCCATCCTAGCTGAAGAAGAGCTCACAAGATGCAGGACTGCACTTAAACAAATATTAGACCTTAGGATTAGGAAAGCACTATTCTTTAAGAAGGGCATCTACTACGAGCATGGCGATAAAAGTGGGACGCATAAACACGGTAAAAATGACACTATTACCCACAATTACGTATAAATTTCAAATGCTTCCCATCCCTCTATCACAGACGTACCTCAACAAATTAAAATCCATTCTAATGAACTTTATTTGGAAAAACAAAAAACACAGAATTTCACTATATTTATTGAAGAAGGAAAAAAAAAAGAGGAGGCTTAGCAGTACCTGATGTAGTGGGCTATTATTACGCAACAGTCCTATCGAGAATCCCTGAATGGAGCAACTGTTGCAGCAATAAAAGATGGGTTAACTTAGAAAAATCACTTAGCAATTCACAACTAGGACTTGACATTTGGAACCCACCAAAGTTTAGAATATTGTGCGAGGACACAAACACAATGACTATAAACACTTTAAAAATATGGGACAAAATTCACAAAATTCTTAAGGAGAAATATAACTCTCCATTTATAGCACTAAAGAACAACGCGTACTTTGCACCAGGGAACAAAATGGCGGGAGGGGGGTGGATTAAAGACAGTAGGGCACAACTAAAGGATATTTTACACAAGGGGAAAATCCGCACATTAAATGACTTAGAAAGTAGGAGGGACCTCTTTGATATGAATGGGTGGAGGTATCTCCAACTGTCCCACTTCGTAGGAAGCCTTCCCCACCCAATCAGGGGAAATGAAGATCTGACCCGATTAGAGAGCATTGTCACAGCCAAAAACACCAAAGGGTCAATATCGAAGATGTACAGGCTCCTACGGGATGGGGAGGGGGAAGAGATACCCTCATATATTCAAAAGTGGGAGAAGGAATTGGGCACAAAAACAGACACACAAACACTGACAAAAATTTTTAAGTTAACATACAGCTCCGCAGTGGATTCGAGAGCCTATGAAACAAACTTCAAGTGCATATCGAGGTGGTACTTAACCCCTTCCAAAACATCCCAATTCACACAAGGAGAGGCAGCCGAGTGTTGGAGGGGCTGTGGGGAAAGGGGCACGATGGCACATCTGTGGTGGGACTGCTGTGGGATAAAAGTGTACTGGAGGAGAATAATAGATTACATCAAGGAGATTACGGGAACTGATCTTGAAAGTGACCCATGGGTGATTCTGTTCCATGGCATCAAAGGACCTATTAGAAGCTACCAAAACTCTCTGGTACCGCATTTACTAAATGCGGCTAAGCGCCAGATAGCAAGGAACTGGAGGAAACAAGAAAGCCCCTCAACCTGGGAGTGGATAAATATTGTTGAGAATACACGCTTGATGGAATCTCTTAGAACAAATCCAGAAGAGGAACAGGGAGGTATATTTGAAAAATGGGATAGATGGAAAAAGTTCAAAATGACGTGGAGCCTTGCGGAAGCCTTGCGCCTATAGGGGGAAAAGTTGAAATACCTGACTTAAAACCGAGTGCCAACTTCAAATCTAAGCAAACGGGCACAGCAAGCGGAGCGGGTAGGGGGAAGGGGGGTAATAATAACAGGGGGGAAAAAAAAAAAAAATTGTTTTTTGTCAGTCAAATTTGGCAAAAAAAAAAAAAAAAAAAAGTGGGAAACTGTTGGCAAAAGCCCTCAAAGACGCACAGATGACGAACACCGTGCATGCTATTAGAGACACAGACGGCATATCCAGACACAACCCTACCGAGATCGCAGACCTCTTTCACAAATTCTACACAAAACTCTACAACCTGCCGAACCAACACAAACCCCCTCACCTCACACTTACAAAACAAGAAATAATAGACCAATTTTTGAAAGACAGTAAAATACCCCACCTACCTCAAGAAGACGCACAACAACTTGAGGAGCCCATATCTACTACAGAGATATTGGGAGCGATCAAAGAACTGAAATCGGGTAAGAGCCCTGGCCCTGACGGCTTCACTTCTCAATATTACAAGACCTACATGCAGCAACTAACTAAACCCTTACTGACAACATTCAATTACTTAGCCAAACATAAACACCATCAAGATCCCTTTCTCATGGCCCATATAGCAGTGATCCCCAAGCCAGACAAAGACCACACTGACTGCGCAAACTACAGGCCCATTTCCCTTTTAAACACCGATCTAAAACTCCTAGCCAAAATACTAGCCAATAGAATAAAACCCCTTCTAGCAAAAATCATTGGCCCCGAACAAGTAGGATTTATGCCTGGTAGGGAGGCAAGAGATAACATCACTAAAGCACTTAATCTGATACATTTTTCCAAACTTACTAAGACTAGCAAACTCATTCTCTCCACCGACGCCGAAAAGGCTTTTGATAGAGTCTCCTGGGATTATATGATGCGTACCTGTTCCCATATTGGACTGGATAGAAACATGATGTCATGGATAACAGCACTCTATCAAAACCCCCAGGCTAGAATTAAAGTAAATAATACGCTTTCCGACCCAATAAGAATACGAAACGGTACCAGACAGGGATGCCCCCTATCACCTCTCCTTTTCATTATCTCACTAGAACCCCTAATTAGAACCATCAACGTTAACAAGGACATAAAGGGTTTCAGGATTGGAGATGGAGAATATAAAACTGCTGCATATGCAGATGACCTCCTGTTCTTCCTCACAGAACCACATATCTCCATCCCCAATCTTGAGAAAACATTTGCAACCTTCGGCTACATCTCTAATTTCAAAATTAATAACACAAAATCTGAGGCCCTGAACATTAACCTTCCACCAGACCAACTGAGACTACTAAAGGACAACCATACTTACACATGGGCTAAGCACACACTAAAATATCTAGGGATTAAACTAACCAGAGATATAGACTCCCTGTACCATCACAATTACGAACCATTACTAAAGACATTGATTAGAGACCTCCAAAAATGGCAATCCAAAACATTCTCTTGGTTCGGCAGGGCCTCAATACTCAAAATGACGATACTACCCAGACTCCTTTACTACTTCAACGCCCTCCCCATTAAAATCCCAGAGGCCTTCTTCACCACACTGACCAGAGCACAGAGACGCTTCCTATGGGCAGACAAGAAGCCAAGGATACAGATTAGACTCCTACAACTCCCCAAGAACAGAGGTGGCATAGGCCTTCCGAACTTTAGGAAATACCACCAAGCCTCCCACATTACACGTATAATAGATTGGCACTGCCATGCGACAAACAAAGACTGGATACGACTGGAACAATACCTCACCCCATACAACCTTACTTTCTACCCCTGGACGAGACACTCCATAACAGACAAAAAGCTAGATCACCCATTAGTATCAACCACGTTAAATATCTGGCACAAGGTAGCTGGAAAACACAAACTTGCATCGATTCCAGGACCGCTAACGCCAATCACAAACAACCCAGACTTCATCCCAGGCTTGCACCTCAAACGCATACAGACACGAACAACATCTCATTGCCTGACAGACTCAAGAATCAAAACACTAGATGACTTACGAACGGACTGGGAGGGTCCATTTCCTGGTTTATGGTTTTACTTACAACTAAAAGACTTTTTGTTAAACAGCAAATACAGAGCATCATACTGCCTTACACCACTCCCTCTAGAAGAAATTTGCTTCAAAGGATCCCCAATTACTAATACCACCTCCCTAGCTTATTACTGGTTAAACCAGACTGAGAATTCAGACAATAATAACCACAAAAAGAGGTGGGAAAGGGATCTAAACATTACAATTTCAGATGCACAATGGGAGAAGGCATGTATCATGACTCACAAAAGTTCCTTGAGTACCAGATATCAAGAAATCTCGTACAAAATACTCACTCAATGGTACATCACACCCCTTCAAACCAGGAAGTGGTCCCCCATAGGTTCAGATACCTGTTGGAGATGCAACAGGAGCACTGGCACCTTCCTCCATATCTGGTGGACATGCCCCCCAATACTAGCATTCTGGGCGGTAGTGATAAAATTGATTAAATCCAGATTAGAACTTACACCTGCAGCCTGCCTGATAAATGTAAATAACTTCACCATAAGCAGATACAAAAAATCCCTCACCAGACACCTCCTACTAGCAGCCAAAACACTTATCCCCCTTCATTGGAAGATCACACACACGCCCACCATCACTGCCTGGATTGACAGAATAAATTACATTCACAAAATGGAGGAAATTGCCGCGATGAAACAAGAGAACAACCCCTGCTTCAACGAAATATGGCAACCATGGGTGCTGTTTAAATACTCGCCAGACTACCTTTCACTCACCGACCAAAACGACCCAGACGATCCCGCACTATCCAGACCCATTACCCCTCATCAACCAGACTGAACCATGGTTACTTGACAGGACAACGAGAAGAATACTAACTAAGCCTTCATAATATCGCAGATCCCAAGCTGGTAAAACTATACTTCTGAACCAACGCCAGAGATTTTCACCCTATGAGACGCCCCAAACTGTGATCTAACCCAACATCCCTAAGACCCCCATGCCCACTAATACTTCCCTTCCCCCCCCCCCCACCCCCACCCTCCCCCATTCCCCCCCCCCCCCCACCCCACCCTCCCCCTTATAAACATCAACCCAGTGAAATGTTTGATTTTATCCTATTATTCATTCTGCGTTACTTAAAACATCTTATGTATATTCATGCTGTTAAGGAAGCTCCATCCAACACTGTAAGCCTCTGTAACACAACTTGTTAATTTGTTTGTTATGTTTCAAACTTTAATAAACTTTTGATTGTGAAAAAAAAAAAAAAATTCCCTGCCAGTGACATTTTTACAGTAATCAATGCATTTTTATAGTACTGATCGCTGTATAAATGCCAATGGACCCAAAAATGTGTCAAAATTGGCCGATGTGTCCGCCATAATGTTGCAGTCTCGATAAAAATCACAGATTGCCGCCATTACTAGTAAAAAAAAAAAAATAATAATAATAATAAAAAAATTGTAGACGTTATAACTTTTGCACAAACCAATCAATATACGCTAATTGCGATTTTGTTTACCAAAAATATGTAGAACAGACATCGGCCTAAACTGCGGAAAAAAATGTGTTTTTTTTTTTTATATATATTTTTGGGGATATTTATTATAGTAAAAAAAAATTATTTTTTTTCAAAATTGTCGCTCTTTTTTTGTTTATATCGCAAAAAATAAAAACCGCAGGAGGTGATCAAATAACACCAAAAGAAAGCTCTATTTGTGAGGAAAAAAGGACGTCAATTTTGTTTGGGTGCAACGTCGCACAACAGCGCAATTGTCAGTTAAAGCGACGCAGTGCCGAATTGCAAAAAGTGCTCTGGTAAGGAAGGGGGTAAAATCTTCCATGGTAAATAGGTGAATGCACGTTTACACACAATTCAAACCAATCTCATGTACAAACCTTCTGAAACACAAACTAAAATAAGAATAAAGTAAAAACACTTACTTGATAATCCCAGGTCACTGTTCTCTGTGTCGTCTAATTCTTTGTCTAAAGATGCAACATTTATATTGCTAAAATGAAGATCTAGAGCAGAACCTGAAAAATACAACAGAATATTAATGGACATATGAAAACCAGTAAATTGTATTCAAAAAATAACAATCAGACCATTAATGTGCAAAAAAAGATAGTGATATGCAAACAGAAATCTGATCCGCAGAGACTAAACTTCACCTGCCTCTAAGGAGCTTACCGTGCAACCTACCAGTCATATGGGATTATGGGCAGATCTAATAGAAGCCAATGTAATGAGGACCCAGAGGAAATTCCCGCAAACATAGAAACTCCACTGCAAACCATCTGTGCTAGGCATCAACAATTGGAAATATGACTCTTAGCGAATTGCTCTTTAACGGACATAATAAGCCTAAAAGGGTAACGATCATTATTGATTTGACCAATGTGACACATTTGTTTTTCAAAAGTAACTACATTTTACATGACAACCCTAAGTCAATAATAAAAAAATAAACAGCTTTGCACCAAACATTTTTAAAATGCCCAGTACAATAGAGGTGCATCCATCGGATCCATTCACTGACTCATGTAAAGAGACAAGAATTCTCCTATGCTGACACACATGAGAGTCATAGCAAAGCTTTAACATGGGAAGACCAGCAAGCTCCACCTTTCAGCCTACCTTCTATGCGTTTTTCTTTAAAGTGTTTGTTACCTTAAAAAAAAAGGAAAAAAAATGGATCCTGTTCATGTGCTATGCTGTGTAATTTGGCCCCCTGTATAACCTAAAAAACCTACCTGATCCTGCCTGGCTATGCCCTCACCCCTGTAAACTGAACACGGTTTATCATGGCTGCCATTGTCATTTTAAGTGCCGCCGCCATCTGCAGCTCTCCTCTGCCCTCTTCCCCCCTCCCATCCCTGCCTGTCAGCTCCGTCCACTCCCCAGCCCTCCCCTCCTGCTGCCATCATAATGCAATAACCTTGCTACAATCCCCTCTGCTATATGAAATAATGTCCCCAGTGCATGTTTTTTCTAAATGCTGCTGTGTACCTCATTTCAGAGCGCCGATCACGTGACCGACCGCCTCTTTCCTCTGCCCCTCCTGGTTGATGTCAGTAGGGGTTTCCCAGCCCCGCCCGCTTTGCTGCCAGATCGAGAGAGTAGAGAGGCGGCCAGTCCCGTGAGCACTGATGGGCGCTCTGAAATTAGGTATTTTTCTTTAAAAACACATGCCGTGGGGACATTATTTCATATAGCAAAGGGGATTGTAGCAAGGTTATTGCGTGGCTTGGCAACCACTTTAAATCTAACATTTAATTTGTCAAAATATTTTAGCCAGCTTTGAAGCTGCACTCATTTCACTTTTTTTTTTTCTGAGTAGCATGAATGACTAGTCCATTTACAGCTGTCCCCAGAGCCAACAGTGTCTCGGTGGAAAACATTTTTTTTTTTTTTTTTTTTTTTTACGAACTAACAAAGCACAATGCAGCAAAGCTAAATACAACCATTAATCAACATGGGAAAAACATATTAAACATGAATATTAAAGTGGAACTCCAGTTTAAAATCTACATTTTTGGATTTGCTAAATAAAGTATTCAGTCTAATTCTCCTTTTGCCCTTGTCTTCTTTTACTTTTTCATAGCTGTTTTAGTTTAGTTGTAAAGGTTTGTTTTAGTGAGTAAATATGAAAAAGTGGGCGGTTTATGATGGTTCCCACCTGCAGTAACAGTGGGCCTGTTCACTTCTTCTCTCCTACAAGTACCATGATGCAATAGAAGGCTGTTCTCTGCATTTCTATTATGACTTTCTAGTTGGGCGGAGTCAATTCCTAAGTGCACGCTCTAGACTGCATCTTTAACCACCTCAATACAGGGTACTTTTCACCCCCTTCCTGCCCAGGCCATTTTTCAGCTTTCAGCGCTGTCACGCTTTGAATGACAATTGCGCAGTCATGCAACACTGTACCCAAATTATTTTTTTAATCTTTTTCTTCACACAAATAGAGCTTTCTTTTGGTGGTATTTATTCGCTGCTGGGTTTTTTACTTTAAAAAAAAAAAAAGTTTTGTTTCTCCTTCACTGATGTGCGCTGATGAGGCTGCATTGATGGGTACTGATGAGGCGGAACTTATGGGCACTGATGAGGAGGCACTAATATGCCGCACTGATAGGCGGCACTTATGGGCACTGATTAGGTGGCACAAATATGCCGCACTGATGAGCACTGATAGATGGCACTGGTGGGCACTACTGGCATTAATGATGAGCAGGTACTGATGGGCACTGAAAAGCTGCACTGACTGGCATCACTTATAGGCACGAATTGGTGGCACTGATGGGCAATGCTGGGGCTTTCCTGTAATCAGGGCACTGATGATCAGTGCCCTGATTACCTGCCCAGGTCTCCTCTCGAGGAGATGCCACTGATCGGCACGCCTCGCCACACACTCTGTCAGTGTGAGGCAAGGAGAGCCGATTCACGGCACTTGCGTATTTACATGTGACCGGCTGTGATTGGACAGCCGATCACATGGTTAAAGATGGGCTCTTTACAGCGGGCTCTTTACAGAGATCGGGGTTGCGCCGTGTCCTAGCAACACGGCGTGGCCACAATCGCGGGTATGGAACAGTGGCTGTTTTGGTGCGTCGTCATATGACGTTCACCCAGAACGAGAGCCACACTGTCCCTCTGTCATTTGACAGTGGGCGGGCGGTAAGTGGTTAAACATGGTGAGTAGTTTGTGCCTTCTGTTTCTGTGCTTTACCTGTCTTGTGTGTCTGCCTGCATACTGAGGGAATTTTGTATCCGTTTGTGAAGTGTTCAAACAAGTACATCTCAGTGTGTTTTTCACTGGAATATAAATGCAGATCGCAAGGGCAGTGCTTTTAACACATTTTTCAAAGCTAATAATTTGCAAAAGCTGACAATTAAAAGTAATATTAGCACCGCTTATAATTCTGCAAGTATGCAAAACAAAATATGTCAACGCATACAAAAAAATAAAAATAAAGAAGAATTCAAATAAATACCAAAAAATGATTTTTTTTCTAAATAAAATATATATATACACCCTGTTCCAAATTATTATGCAAATTCTATTTCAGTGTCACAAAGATTAAATATTTGTTTTTTCAGTTTAACTCATGGATGGCATTGTGTCTCAGGGCTCTTTTGATCACTGAAAACAATCTCGGACACCTGTGATAATTAGATTGCCAGTAGAGCTTGATTAGAAGATCACGATTCTTGCAGCGTTTTCGTTTTATTTTTATTCATTGAAGTGTATTTTTTCCCCAAAAATCGCGTTTGAAAGACCACTGGGCAAATACAGTGTGACATAAAATATTGCAGCAATTGCCATTTTATTCCCTAGGGTCTCTGCTAAAATATATATAATGTTTGGGGGTTCCAAGTAATTTTCCAGCAAAAAATATTGATTTTAACTTAAAGCGGAGCTCCACCCTAAAGTGGAACTTCCGCTTATCGGATTCCCCCCCACCCCCCCTACGGTGCCACAATTGGCACCTTTCAGGGGGAGGGGGTGCAGATACCTGTATAATACAGGTATCTGCACCCACTTCCTGGACGAATTATCCGGAGCTGCCCCGCCAATATCCGGAGATGCCCCGTTGTGTCTTGGGAAACACAGTTCCCAGGACACAGCGGGGACCAATAGAGACATGCAGCGCGACTCGCGCATTCGCAGTAGGGAAACGGGCAGTGAAGACGTTGCGTCTTCACTTCCTGATTCCCTGACAGAGGATGGCGGCGGGGCAGCTGAGAGACGAGCGGTCGCTCGTCACATTCTGCCGACACCGCTGGAACCTGGAACAGGTAAGTGTCCATTTATTAAAAGTCAGCAGCTGCAGTATTTGTAGCTGCTGACTTTTAATATTTTTGGTGCGGGTGCAGCTCCGCTTTAAGAAAGAAGTGTCAGAAAAAGATTTAGACTTTAAGTGGTTAAACTTCCTGCATTTACACATTGTTGAAAACTTGGCAGACTGCCTGGATTTTTTCTTTACAAACAGAAGTGTATCCCTTTGATCTAAGAAGGAAGCTTAGTTACAATGTTTCATATTAAAAACTTGGCGGACTGCCAGATGTTTTCTTTTGATAGCTGAGTGAGCAGAAAAGTCTCTCCACTTGCTATATTGGCAAACTCTGCAACAGAGATTGTCAGGGGGTTGAATCGATTAATTGTGCAGCTCTAATTGCCAGGTAAGCCCAATTAAAGCAAAAACTACTAAAGGAGGGTGTTCCACATTATTAAGCAGAGCACCATTTTCAAGCAATATGGGGAAGAAAAAGGATCTCTCTGCTGCCGAAAAGAATAAAATAGTTCAGTGCCTTGGACGAGGTATGAAAACATTAGATAATTCACAAAAACGTAGTCGTGAGCATCGCACTAATAAGAGATTTGTGGCTGATTCAGAGTTTGATGGGTTTGATGCAGATAAAGGCACATTGAGGAAGATTTCTGCCAGATCCATGCATTGGATCAAGAGAGCAGCTGCTAAAACACCATTACATAGCAGCAAACAGATATTTGAAGGTGCCTCTGGAGTCCCACAGACATCAAAGGTGTAGAATCCTCCAGAGTCTTGCAACTGCATAAACCCAGCGGCGTTGCAAGGGGGGTGCGGGGGGTACCCGACAGAGGGGTGACACCTGGCACGGCACTGGATTGAGACCACCGCGGCTTCTCCTCCTCCGTCCACTGAGCACTATCTCTGCTCAGCGATGTTCGGTGAGGAGGAAAATAATGTGAGGCAGACAGGCAACGGGTTCCCATAGCCCAGTGCACGGCGCCTGCATGTCCTCAGGGAAGCGGCACTGCAATCCCCTATTATTGTGACAGGCAGGCAGAGATGCCGGCTGCCTATCACAATTACACTCCTGGGAGCCAAGGCCCCTCCTCCACACTGACGGGACACAACAGGAGGAAGAGCCTAGGAGGAGGGACACTGGACATCCATGTGGACAGAGCC
This sequence comes from Lithobates sylvaticus, assembly GCA_028564925.1. Classification (NCBI taxonomy): domain Eukaryota; kingdom Metazoa; phylum Chordata; class Amphibia; order Anura; family Ranidae; genus Lithobates; species Lithobates sylvaticus. The sequence goes on along the minus strand of CM053031.1, from coordinate 221,740,305 downwards.
ACGCTGATCTGAGGTCTGTGAATGTAGGGGGGAGAGATGTATGCAATGTCACTATGGGCAGATATACACAGGGGGTACATTAGGGGGGTACATTATGGGGATTACACAGGGGGTACATTATGGGGATTACACAGGGGGTACATTATGGGGATTACACAGGGGGCTACATTATGGGGATTACACAGGGGGTACATTATGGGGATTACACAGGGGGTACATTATGGGGGATTATACAAGGGGTACATTATGGGGATTACACAGGGGTACATTATGGGGATTACACAGGGGGCTACATTATGGGGATTACACAGGGGCTACATTATGGGGATTACACAGGGGGCTACATTATGGGGATTACACAGGGGTACATTATGGGGATTACACAGGGGGCTACATTATGGGGATTACACAGGGGGCTACATTATGGGATTACACAGGGGGCTACATTATGGGGATTACACAGGGGGCTACATTAATTACACAGGGGGCTACATTATGGGGATTACACAGGGGGTAACAGGGGGCTACATTATGGGGATAATACAGGGGGCTACATTATGGGGATTACACAGGGGGCTACATTATGGGGATATTACACAGGGGGCTACATTATGGGGATTACACAGGGGGTACATTATGGGGATTACACAGGGGGCTACATTATGGGGATTACACAGGGGGCATTAAGGGGGTACATTATGGGGATTACACAGGGGGCTACATTATGGGGATTACACAGGGGCTACATTATGGGGATTACACAGGGGGCTACATTATGGGGATTACACAGGGGGCTACATTATGGGGATTACACAGGGGGCTACATTATGGGGATTACACAGGGGGCTACATTATGGGGATTACACACGGGGATTACACAGGGGCTACATGTATGGGGATTACACAGGGGGTACATTATGGGGATTACACAGGGGGGGGATTACACAGGGGCTACATTATGGGGATGGGGGTTATTACACAGGGGGCTACATTATGGGGGGGGCTACATTATGGGGATTACACAGGGGGCTACATTATGGGATACATTATGGGGATTACACAGGGGGCTACATTATGGGGATTACACAGGGGGCTACATTATGGGGATTACACAGGGGGCTACATTATGGGGATTACACAGGGGGGGGATTACTACATTATGGGGATTACACAGGGGGCTACATTATGGGGATTACACAGGGGGCTACATTATGGGGATTACACAGGGGGCTACATTATGGGGATTACACAGGGGGCTACATTATGGGGATTACACAGGGGGCTACATTATGGGGATTACACAGGGGGCTACATTATGGGGATTACACAGGGGGCTACATTATGGGGGATTACACAGGGGGCTACATTATGGGGATTACACAGGGGGCTACATTATGGGGATTACACAGGGGGCTACATTATGGGGATTACACAGGGGGCTACATTATGGGGATTACACAGGGGGCTACATTATGGGGATTACACAGGGGGCTACATTATGGGGATTACACAGGGGGCTACATTATGGGGATTACACAGGGGGCTACATTATGGGGATTACACAGGGGGCTACATTATGGGTACATTATGGGGATGGGGGACATTATGGGGATTACACAGGGGGCTACATTATGGGGATTACACACATTATGTGGGGGATGGGGGATTTGGTGGGGGCTACACACAGGGGCCACCAGGGGGCTGTTCCAACAAGGGATTACACAGGGGGGATTACACAGGGGGTACATTATGGGGATTACACAGGGGGCTACATTATGGGGATACACAGGGGGCTACATTATGGGGATTACTGCGATGTCAGCAAGGCGGGGGCTGGGGATGGAGTACATTAGTTTTACACAGGGGGTACATTAGGGGGATTACCGAAATCATGGGAAGAGAGGGGGATTACTGGGGGTGGTTACATTAGGGGGATTACACGGGGGTGGTTACCTTAGGGGGATTACCCTTAGGGGGATAACACGGGTCCACAGAATTAAACTGGAAGGGGATTACACTGTAATTGGGGGGTAGATTAGACTTGGGGCTCTGCTTGAGTCTAAGTCCAGGCCTGGGTGACACCATGAAGGAATAAACCTTCCATTCGGCCACCACTAACCAATGCTCACAAGCTGCAATGGCTGCATTGGGCAGAAAAACCCAGCACCCGAAGACTAATTTTAAAACAGTCCTGTTCACTGACGAGTGCTGTGCAACCCTGGATGGATGAAGTAGTGCCCCGGATTGCTCAGTGACGGGGGGGTGACACCATATTTTACCCGCACCAGGTGACACCAACCCTAGTGACGCCACTGCATAAACCTTCCATTCGGCCACCACTAACCAATGCTCACAAGCTGCAATGGCTGCCTGCAGAAAAATACACGAAGACTAATTTTAAAAAGATGCTGTGCAACCCTGGATGGATGGAGAAGTGGATGACTGACCACTTGCCTCCCTGGTACAGAAGGAAGAACTATGCCCCTTTAGGGTCCCAGAAGGTGTAATGATGACCTCTGCAAAGTATGTCATGCTGCAAAGAATACCTCTGCATCAATGGCTGCTATGTGGATAAAAGGAGAGAAAGTCATGGGGTTGCCACCATCCTCCCCTGACCTCAATCCTATTGAGAACCTTTGGAGCATCCTCAAGCAAAAGATCTATGAGGGTGGGAGGCCGTTTACATCCAAACAGCAGCTCTGGGAGGCTATTCTGACATCTTGCAAACAAATTCAAGCAGAAACTGTCCAAAAACACACACGTTCAATGGATGCAAGACTTGTAAAGCTGCTATCAAATAGGGGTCCTATGTTAAAATGTAACGTGACCTGTTAAAATATTGTTCAAACTTTGATTGAAATAGCTTTTGATTTCAGTAAATATGCTGCAAACACAAACACAAATGACAATTTTCAGTTCTTTACAACCTATAAAGTGTTTTGAAACTTACTGTGCGTAATAATGGAACAGAGCACTGTAAGTTTTTTTATTTAGAAAAAAAATAAAACTGTTATCATTAGGAGGTTTGTTCAATAAAATTTAAATTGTACTTAATAGTTGATAACATGAGAATTATGCTGACTGTTGTTTACATAAATTATTTAGGTAAATGAGAAAAATATCATGGCATAATAATTTGGAACAGGGTATACACATATATATATATATATATATATATATATACATACACACACAGACAGTCAAACATATTGAAAAAAATAAAGGCGTGAATAAAAAAAAAAAAGTTATAAAAATTTAAAAAGAAAAGATCCAAAACATAATCAACACAAAAAAAATATAACACCTGGGTCACAGCCTTCTGGAATAAACACAACTGCCACAAAATAAAGAAAGTGACACAGACATCAAGTATAGGTTTATAGTGTATTTAAAGAGGAAGAAAACCCTGGTGTTTTTTTTTTCCTTTCCAATTCCCTGCAACGTACAGGCATAATGTGCTAGTATGCATCGCTGCAGGCCGCATCCATCTTTGCATCCATCTTTGCCCATCTTCCTCCTGGGGCCACGGACTCCAACTCTGTGACTGCCCGGAGCCGCGTGACGTCACTCCCATGCGTCACTCCCACGCATTCGTGAGGGAATCGCGGGTCACAGCACACTCGCCTTAAGAAACGGCATGGGCGGCCGTTCCTTCAGAGCGCATGTGCGGACAACATCATCGCTGCAGTATACAATATCTCCTAAATGGCGCATGTTTAGAAGATATTTACAGTACCTATAGGTAAGCCTTATTCTAGGATAACCTATAGGTTCAACCCACAAAGGGAGGTTTACAACCACTTTAATGAAGCCACCACCAGAAAAAATATCCAGCACCACCAATAATAAACAGACAACAATGAAAGGCATGAACAGCAGAGGGCACAGTAACAGAGACTACACAAACACATTACTAGCTGCGGGGGGCCACGCTCCTGCATGAGCTCCCGATGTTCTGCCAAAAACTGTCCCCCCATCGGATAGTGTCCGCCTGCGCAGTACGGAGGGCAAGGAGACTCCGAATGTCTCCGAAGAACGACGCCTGCGCACTGAGTCCAGGTGCAAGCCCCAGCATCCAAGTGGACATACGGTAGCACATAGTAACAGGGCCCCTCGCGGGCTTGCTTCGATCGCTACACTTCAGGCTTGGCCTCGCTTCACTCAGCTATTTTTTATTCTAACTCTATGTCCACTTGGATGGTGGGGCTTGAACCTGGACTCACTGTGCAGGCGCTGTTCATCTTCAGAACCTTCAAGCGCAGTACAGGGCGGACACTATCCGATGGGGGTCAGTATTCGACACAACACCGGCATACAGACAGATGCTTTATACAGACAGGCCGCTCCCACACACCACATCATTACAATGTGGGCGGTGCTATTTGGGAGTCCAGGAACCAGCAGGAGGGGCCGTGCTCCTCGTAAGTAAGCAGATGATTGATAGTCCCAGAGGCCGCTCCCACACACCACATCATGGCACTGTGGGCAGCGCTACTCAGGAGTCCGGCGCTGGGCAGCACAGGGATACTGTACACAAGCCACAGAGCGAGGTATATGGTATCTAAGGAAGAACAGTACTCAGAGTGTCACAGTCACAGAAATGGACACATAGGGAAAGCGCTGCACCTGAAGGACCATGCGGACTGCAAACACTACAGGTTTATCTACAGAGAAGCATTAAAATGCTATATTAATGAAGGGAAAAAAAAAATAATTAAAACTGGAAACTAGAATTTGCTTTGTTTCTACAGAACCAATAGTCAATGTGGTGTCATAGCAGGCTGATAAATGTATAAAGACATATGTACATCCATTATGTAATATGTGGGAAAGGCAGAACAGTAAAATGTTTGTGGAAGTACATTACATGCCTGTGTGTGTTTGTGTATAATATATAAAATTCCAAAGTACACATACAAATGCAAACCATACCCCTGCCACATACCAGATTCCTTATTACGGCAACATATCGTCCTAAATAATTCTGCACAGGAAAAATGCTAAAATCAAATGAAAACTGACAAAATTAACATTGGTGGGGTGTTGTGTACACGCAGCCATGCATCTGTCATGAACAGCTCATTCATAACCTTACAGATGCAACGTGCAGTGTTTTGTAAATCTGTAAGCCCTGTGATAGAGCAACCTTGTTTTGTCACCAGCCTGATGCCATCTCATCCTACAAGTTAAATTTACCCAGCTAAGAGCAGCGACTGAATATTCAAAGTTGGCTGCAGTCCCAAACATCAAAGTGTGCCAGATAAATAAAGGTTTTAAGGTGTCATTAAGTGAGCAATGAATGGCAGTGTATGAATGCATTGAAGATCTAAAAAGGAAACCAAATTGTTTCGCAGTGAAGAGTAAAAGAAATGAAGACATAGTTGTGCTTACCAGCTGTGTAAGTGCTGACTCACTGCCTGCAGTTCCCTGCTCTGCTCACACACTGTACTGAAGCAGCTAATAACAGCAGCTCCCTGATCATGTGATCACAGTCACATCAGGAAGATGTCATACGCTTCCAGGCATAAAGGAGGACTTGCAGTATCACTGAGACCTGTGAGCATCATAGGTGAGATCCGTGTGCTCTTTGCTCTGCAGAATGCCTGAAAGTGCCAGTGCTGCAAGATATACAGAACGAGGAGAAGTCAGTGAGGCTGACCTATGACAACTGGTGCAAAACTGATTCTGTTGCACACAGCAACCAAATGCTCTCTTTTATTTGAAAGGTACAACCTAACCAGTTGAAAAACCTCTCTCCGTTTGCTGTACTTTCCTTTGATCTAAATTTATTTAGATAGCACTGTGTTAAAAAAAAAAAAAAAAAAAAAGGCAGTCCAATGGAAAAAAAATGGGGGATTTTTGTACTCAATGTAAAGTCCTCATCTTCTAGGTAATTGAGGGACACATAAGTCAGATGGGTTGCACGGTCACAAACAAGAAACAAGGGCTAAAAAAAAAAAAAAAAAACAGTAACCAGCCTGGTATAACCCCTCCCATTCCCAGCAGGCTTGCCTGCAGCTCAAAGAGCCACCTGAAAGACCTTACGCCTAAATCTGGCATCACAAGAGGGCTGAACATCTAACTGGTGAAATTTAGACAAGGTGCAAACAGAAGAAGCCTTGCAAATCTGGGAAACCGCTGTCTGATGCCAAAAAGTGCAAGAAGCACTAGTAGAGCGAGCCTTGATAAAAAGGGTGGAACCCAATTCTTAAGACCATAAAGTTTGTATGATGATGATTTGTCTGAGCCACCAGAAAATGGTGGAACAAGAGGCCAGCTTCCCCCTTATGAAGACCATTAAGGTTGACAAAAAAGTCAGTCTTACTAAGGGAGGCATTGGCTGCAAGGTAAACAAGCACATCTCAAGCTACATTGAGGCAATATAAAGGGAAATCTCCTTTTGATGTACTGGGGCCGGGGAAAAAGGATGGAAGCCCACTGTTCTGGTTAAGGTGAAAGGCCAAAACTATCTTTGGGAAAAATGAGGCTCCATCCCTTAAAATCTTCTCCACCAAAACCAGAAAAAAAAAGGGAGGGGGGGGGGGGATTTGACTTTTAAAATTAATTTCTTGGAGTACAGTGCAGGACAACACAGGTTTAGTCAAAGATGACTGGGTTATATGCTCCTTACTTCAGGAGATACTGGCAAACAGAACTGTTTGGACCTCCATATAACCCTTCCCACTGATGGTTATCTTCAGCATCATCTTTAGCAAGCAATAAAGGATTAACAAGCTCGAAGAGACGATCCTGTGCCCTACACTGTCAAAAAAATGATTTCTCTTAATTGTAGGGTACAGGACAAAGACTTAATTGAAGACAACTGGGACGTCCAAAGGCAATACATTAAAAAAAAAAAAAAAATGGGGTGGGCATCACAGCAACCAAACTCCAACAGGCCCACAAAAAAAAAAAAAAAAACCACACACTCGGACGAATGATCGTCCGTTTTTTATTGCATGCTAATCTCACCTTGAATCTGATGAGTTTACTAAAGTCATGAAAATTCCCGCACGACAGAAAAAAAATTCGGAAGTGATGTCATGTGTTGTAATGCATTTGTATTGCATTTTCGAACGATAGCTGTACTGATTAAACGAAAATTGTACGATCTGGCATCGTACGAAAAAATTTCTGTGCATGTCCGATAGAATAATATCGGATGAACTGTCCTGATCGGCTCTCGAAAGCTCTGTACTAACGATCCGATTATTGCACGATCGATTCGAATGCGGTATTTTCCGTACAATTTTCGGATCGTGTGTACGGGGCTTTATAAACAAGTCGACATAGGACCAGGTGGCAGCCTTACAAACCTGCAAAACAGATACTTGATGCTGAAAGGCCCAAAAAAAAATCCTAGAGATCTAGTACAGTGTGCCTTAACATAAAAGGAGGAACCTTATCCTGTTGGGAATAGGCTTGAACAATGACCTGTCAAATTCACCTAGTGATGGTGGAACAAGAAGCAGGATGTTCTCGGAGAGAGCCTTTGGGCAGAATGAATAGAATCTGTCAGTCTAAAAGAGACTTACAGGTAAACATGTAAGGCATGAATTACATCCAGTCAGTGACAAGAGACCTTTCTTGGATGCTTAGCAGCCAGACAGAAAGATGGAAAGACGACATCCTGGTTAAAGTGAAAGTAGAGTGGTCTCTCAAGACTTGGGAAAACTCCCTTGAAACTCATTTCCATGGCAACCTGCCACACTTATCCAGCTCACAGCCCTTTATGAGCTTTGTGTATCCAGCCAACAGACGTTGCAGGTGCATGCAGCCCCTTCCCTCTGGTTTATGAGCCCAGCAGCGCATGTGAAGGAAGTAGCAATTGCAGGTCAAGTTACCACTTTTGCCAGGCTATCTTGGACCATGTTTAAGAATGTATCACCTATATTTGTTGCATTTCAATAAAAAGATTTATTGTACTAGTTCATGCACTTTTCTTGTTCCCTTTTTTTTCTGTCTGAGGCGGTCTACACTTCCTTGTTATGACCTAAGGGGTGGCTGCAGGGAACCTGACACTAAAAAGAGGACATTATGCCTATTGTAGAAATGTATTGGGAGGTCCACTCAAAAGGAAAAGCTCCGCTTGTTTGCCTACTCCCCCTCCCGGCTGCCAAATTTGGCACCTTTCAGGGGGGAGGGGGGAAGCGGGTACCGTTTTTTGACAGATACCCACTTCCGGGTGATCTCGCTGCGGCAAACTCAGCCAGAATTTCGGCCCCCTCCTCATCCCCCAACTGCCGGGCCATTCACAAAGTGCAATGCACTTCGCACATGCGCAGTAGGGAGCCGGCTGTGAAGTCACAAGGCTTCACAGCCAGTCTCCCGTAGCCGAAATGGCGGCGGCAGCACCCGAGTAGCGAATGAAAAAAAATTGGCTCGGGTGAAGACACCTCTGGATTTGTGAACAGGTAAGTGTCCTAATAGTAAAAGTCAGAAGCTACAGAATATTTGTAGCTGCTGACTTTAATTTTTTTTCTGAAGGAGCCTGGAGGTCCACTTTAAGCACGACTAGTGTGAAAAAGTTTCTTTTCAACTGTCTGTGCCACATTGTTGATCAGGATCTGTGCTGACGGCTCCCTCAATAGGAGATTGTCATACTATTGCACAATGTGGATGATGTGGGAGCATAACAAGCCAAGGGGGTGAGGAAGGCCGACTAAAAGGCAGTACCACAAACAAAGTGCTGAGGATGCACTGCAAAATCAATGATGTGCTGGAAAGACAGAAACATAAATATACAAGTCCTTGATGTCTACAGAGTCCAGGAAAACTCACTGATGAAGGGAGGCTATGACAGACCTGGTGAAACCTAAATTGAACTTTTGGGACCGAATGAAGACACGTCGTCACTTGAGATCTAAGATGGGACATATGTCCCTTTTGGTTTTGGAACTGTGAAAAGGTTGTAGTAAAAAATTTGAAACCTTTCCAGAAACCGGACTGGGACAAAAACCCTCTGTTCCAGAAGACCTACAAGAACTGCATGGGGGTCTGCTTTTTTTTATTCGGTGACACAAGAAGGTAAGAAGGGGTTGTACGCGAAACTCTAGCTTGTACCCATTGAAACCACCACCTGTATCCAGGCATTTGAGATGCTGTCTGTTCAAATGACCGCAAAGGATAACAGATGTTTCCCCAAAGAGGACGTGTCTGCGGGTTTAGAGAATTTAGAGACCCAGGGTTTGCATTGAAACCTGGCTGCTGGCTTAGGTTTTTCCTTAGAGGTTAAATCCCGGGAGTAACAAAAGAACTCTTCTTTGCCTCAAAGTATACTTTATTTTTCTCAGCTTCAGGCCTAGGCTTCTTTTGCTGGGGTAGTGGAGTACTCTTACCCCCAGGAACATCTTTAATGAGCGTGTTCAAGGCAGCTTCAAAGAGACCCTTGAAAGGCATATGCAGGAAAGGCTTTTTGGATGCCTACTCTGCAGCCCAACATTTCAACCAAAGTGTTCTCTGTATGTTCACGATAAGAGACCCATATATGAATTAAAGCAGAATTAAAGTCCACAATACTTACCCTTTGCTTCTCTTTGGATTCACTGGGTGCAGTCTTTGGCCATCCTGATTGGCTAGTGTGTGATGACATCACTCCCACGTATGTGCAGGAGTTCAGTCATCCTGACACAGATGCAGTGTACTGGAATGTAAATTGAGTTGCGCATGTGCAGCACAAACAAAATCATTCAGGGTTTTCATATGCAATTTGTCGAATTTGTAGAGGGTGGTACTACTGAATGCTCTGACAAACTATTTTTCTAAATGTTCAACCAAAATGCTACTGGTCTAAGTCCAGCAATGGTGCTCGATGATTACCCCAGGGAAATTACATCAGGTTGGAGGGGGTCGTTAGCCATGTGTAAGAGCCAAATGGATGTCTGAATAAAGCTTATACGGGGCTGTCTTTCATTACTCCCAGTGGCTTAATAGATTAGTTTGGAAGAATGAGAACCTTATACTTTGCCCTGCAAGGACAAAGCAAAGGTGTAATTAAAAGTGGAAGTAAACCCTCCTATCCTTTACAGCCAAGGAAGCTGCCATCTAAAGCCTAGTACACACCAAGTTTCTTTACGTTCAACCAAAAACTGTCAGCTCTGGTCGGAGCCGCTGTACTAATTATGCAAAGTTAGTATAGCGATCTCCCCTGCTGAGCTGTTGTGTTCTAACGGGGGGACGGACCCCCCACCAGAACACTCCGATCAGTGCTCTCTACCATTGGAAAAGAAAGCGATCGGGAGTTGGTCGCTGGCTTTCCAGCATGCTCGTCCAACAGAAGCCAGCCAAAAAGCAGCTTCTGTCAGACAGGGTGGCATTCACACAGGCCGAATGTCGGAGGCTTCTTTTTTTTTTTTTAACCGGCCGAAGTCTCCTGACATTTAGCGTATGTGTACGGGGCCCTGTTGACATGGTGCTGCATGTATGATCAGTTATGACACCAGCCATTTGATGGAATGACAGTTCAGTTTAGAACACAAGCAACTGTGACTGACTATTCACAGCATGCCTTATATGTAACTTTTGGGCAACAGTTCAAATCAATGGGTTTAGTTCAGCTTTAAATTATTTTATATTGTAGATTTTCTTGAGATATATGATGAGATCGGCACTTCATCTTGAGTGCCAGATGTCAAAGGTGATCTAAAGTCTAGAAAGCTACTGCCTGACCTCATGCATTAGGGAAACATCTATTAACCGCTTCCAGACCGCCTCCTGCACATTTACGTCGGCAGAATGGCAAGGCTGGGCAAAAGCACGTACAGGTACGTCCCCTTTAATTGCCCAGCCGTGGGTCGCGCTCGCGACCCGGTCGGGAGCTCTGTGACCATGGGTCCGCTGGTGTCCCGCGATCGGGTCACAGAGCTGAAGAACGGGGAGAGGTCTGTGTAAACCTCTCCCCTCGCTTCCTACACTGCCTGTCACTGATCGGCTGTTCCCTGTCATCGGGAAAGTTGATCAGTGACGTCAGACATAAAGCCATGCCCCCTACTGTAAAAAAACACACACACGTCAAAGACCTAACCCCTCCCCGCCCCCTAGTGGTTAACTCTTTCACTGCCAGTGTCATTTATACAAGAATCAATGCATTTAAATAGCATTGATTGCTGTATAAATGACAATGGTCCCAAAAATGTGTCAAAAATGTCCGATGTGTCCGCCATAATGTCGCAGTCACAATAAAAATCGCTGATCGCCACCATTACTAGTAAAAAAAAAAAATATTAATAAAAATGCTATAAAACTATCCCCTATTTTGTAAACGCTATAACTTTTGCGCAAACCAATCAATAATCGCTAATTGCGATTTTTTTTACCAAAAATATGTAGAAGAATACTTATCGGCCTAAACTGAGGGAAAAAAATGTTTTTTTATATATTTTTTTGGGGATATTTATTATAGCAAAAAGTAAAAAATATTGCATTTTTTTCAAAATTGTCGCTCTATTTTTTTTTTTTTTTTTAATTCCTTTATTTCAAAGTAAATTGCATGACAAAAAATACAACAGAGAACATATCCAACCGATTACAAGACAAGTGGTAAGACAGGGAGTTAGAAGATGTGACAGTGTTCAGGCAACATTTGGCGGGTCGACTGAGCCTGCTTCTTGCCTAATAAACAATACAAAGAGATACAGTGCTAAGGCAACATTACCGAGTACAGGAACGCATAGGCTACTTGTTCAACGTTCTACCCTGTTTATGGACGGTCGTAAATCTGTTGGGAAAAACAGTCGCTGGCCTGAATAAGCTATTACTTATTTTATTTGTGGGTATGTTAGTACTATCATCTATATGCCCCACACATGGGCGACCTTCCGGTCTCGCTGTTTCCAGGTTTAAACCTGTATCTTCCTATGGACTCGTGTGTGGGTGGCAACTTGAGAAAGGGCGGAGTACTACTTATGGGGAGGGGGGTGGGGGGGATCTTGAGGATGGGAGAAGCAAGAAAGGGGGGAAAGGGGGAAAAGGGGTGAGCAAGCAAGTTAAGAGGAAGGTGGTGTCCTCTGCCCGGGGGGCGTCGGTGAGGAGGTCTGCCTGTGGGGTCCAGGACTGCGTGCCACTTCTTGGAGATATTCCTCTGTGTATATGAAATACTGCCAGGGTCTCCAGGTCTCGCGGAAGGCCTCCTCCCTATCGTACAAAGTGGCTGAGAGGTCCTCCATGTCTCTCAGTTCGTTAACTTTAGCAAACCAGAGGGGCCTTGCCGGTGGGTTCTCCGATCTCCAACACAGCGGAATGCATGCCTTGGCCGCATTCAAAAGTTGAATGGTCAAAGACTTTTTATATTTTTTAATGGGTCGTTCTGTCATATGTAGCAGACAGGCCGCCGGGTTCCCTTCCAGGGAGACATTGGTCAGGTGTCTGATCGTGTCAGTCACCCCCCGCCAAAAAGGGGTAAGTTTGGGGCAGGACCAGAATATATGCAGCATCGTGCCAGCTTCAGTCCCACATCGCCAGCATCGGTCTGAAACCTGGGGAAATATACGATGCAGGGTAGTGGGTGTTCTGTACCAGCGAGTGGTAATCTTGTAGCAGGTCTCTTGGACTCTGGTGGCGATGGACGCCTTCTGTGCGAAGTGCAGGATTTTTTGTCTTTGTTCGCCCGTGAAGTGCATATTAAGTTCTGTCTCCCACTTAGTTATGAAGGGGGGTGTAGATCCCTCTATTGATTGGGTTAGAGAGGAGTATATGAGCGAGAGACAATGGCGTTCTGGCTCCCCACGATGACAAATGCGCTCCAATTCTGTGAGTGGACGAGAGATGCCCGGTTTCCGCATGCAGCTGCGCAAGAAGTTCCGGAGCTGCAAACCGCTCCAGAAGTCCAGAGGGGGGTCCGCTGCCAATGTCCCTGCTTCTAAGGTGAGTCGGCCATCTGATCCTATAAAATCGCACAAGCGTAGTCTGGTACCCGTCGCCAAGCGTTGGAGGGTGGGGCTCTGAAGGCCCGGGACAAAGTCGCTCTATTTTTGTTTATAGCGCAAAAAATAAAAACCGCAGGGGCGATCAAATACCACCAAAACAAAGCTCTATTTGTGGGAAAAAAAGGACGCCAATTTTGTTTGGGAGCCACGTCGCACAACCATGCAATTGTCAGTTAAAGCGACGCAGTGCCGAATTGCAAAAAGGGGCCTGGTCCTTTGGCTGCAAATTGGTTTTCATTGATTTTCATTTAGCAAAGTATATGCAACGGTTTATTGAGCATGCAAGGCCCCTGGAATTCAAGGCAGCCAACTATGAAAGATATGCAAAGTTCCGAGACAGATACATCTGTAATCACGTTCGTGTGCTGTGTTGCCATTCATTCTAGTACCCCCCAATGCATCTTACCAATTCCCCTGCAATGCAGAACACCAGAGTGTACAGCAAAGTACACTTTGGTGTATTACAAAAAAAACTAAAAATCACAGAAGTATTCTGCATGTTAACACGCTTGCATTAATGCACCAAAACAGTGTGAATCTTGCCTAAACAGACACCCAATTAGGAAGTGATCAGAGTCAGTTTTTATTTTATCACAGTGCCATTTAAAATTAGGGAAGGATTTAAAGTGGTTGTAAACCTCAAACATGAAATATGAACAAAGCATATCCCTCTATAGTGTGTGATTTTCTCAGTTAAGAGCACAAAGCGTCTTTTCTGTCTGCTGCTTCATTCCTCTGCTATCAGCATGCATCACTTCTGACAAGTTTTCCTGACACCAAGAGAAAAAATGGTGACAGGGGAAGTATCTCCTGCTGATTGACAGCCTTGGCTCCGTTTCTGTGTGAAGGGGGTGTCTCTCTTCCCTCCAATCAGCTCTCAGAGCTCTTCTCACTGAGCTCTGTGGAGTGCAGTAGTGGCTCTCCACCCCTTTTTTTTCTGAACTCTGACAAGCTTTATAAATTGTAGAGAAGAGAAGACTGCAGATAAACAGGTACATCTCTATCAATTGGGGACAGTCACTTCATCGGGTATATGTAAGGGTTTACAACCACTTCAAGAAAAAATTATTGCTTCAGTTTAGCCTTCTTATCCTTAAAGTGAACCATTGGCCAGACTATGGATATTCACATAAATCAGGTTGATTTACTAAAGACGCTGAGAATTTCTACTTAATACATTTATATATCCAATGATATGAGCTATAAAACCCACTAATCTCTAGGCAGCAATGTATCCTTAAAACTCACAGAAGCACTACTGAAATAGTTTAAAGCATAACTTCACCTGAAAAAGGAAGTTTTTCTCATCCTCTTCCACCCCACCTCTAACAAGAACGTAAACATTTTTTTGGGGAGGGGGGTCTTAAGTGCTGAATTTGAAAGCTTGTCTCAGAATTCATAAAAAAGGGGGCAGAGCTCAGTGAGGAGAGCTCTGAGAGCTGATTGGAGGGAAGGGGCACATCCCCCTCCACACACCATTCAGGAACAGAGCTAAGGCTGTCAATCAGCTCGAGATCCCTCCCCTGTCACGGTTTTTCTCTTGGTGTCAGGAAAAGCAGAAGAACAAAGCAGCAGACAAATATGACACTTAGTGCTATGGATTGAGACACACTATAGAGGGATATGCTTTGTATATTTCATGTCTGAGGAATAGAACCACGTTAAAAGTCAAGAGCTACAGTATTTGTAGCTGCTGACTTATTTTTTTGAGAAATAACCGAAACGCCTCTTTAAGTCCCTTTCTTGCAGCAGCTCAGCCCCCCCCCCCCCCCCCCCCCCCCCCCCCCCCCCAGTCCCGGGAGTGACTTGGCAGCCTAATAGCTTTCTAGTCTGTAATGTAACCATATAGCAAGTGTTCTGGAAGGGGGAGTGGGCAGGAAGAGCGGAGCAGAGAACTTGAGGGACTTCAGTGCTTCGGTTTGAGGATGAATTGCTCCACAGCGTCTGCTGCTACAGAAGTCAGCAAGGGCTAGTTTTAGAGCTCATTTACCTTTTATTTAAAACATGAAAATACTTGAATGTCCTAGCCCAAAATTCACTTCAACACACAAACCAGTTTCCAGACTTAAGGGGCCTATAAACTATACAATTCTGGCTACAGAGCTGGGAGAATGGTGGGCCAGTGAAAATCCTGAGGGTCTGACACGATAAGCTCCCGGCTTATGTTGCCTGAAAATACTTTGGCAGTGGCGAGTGACTGCGGGAGAAATTAAGTCTCTTCCTAGGGAGGCCCTAGAGAATGTGCCTTTAGCGAGTCACTGGCCTCACTGGCCTTGAGGGATTGCCCAGGCCTGGTCCGCATTTGCTGAATCTAGAGAGAATCCCTTTAAAGTTTCGGGATTTGGACTGGCGCTCATTCTATGGCAGACTATGTAAAGGGAAACCTGAAGCATCGCTCTGTGGAGAATCGTGGCGGTGTGGAGCAGACAATGGACCATTTCTTGCTTCAGTGCCCCTGCAATATAGAAGTCTATAAGTGGGTGGGTGGGGCACTGTGTATCCCCTTTCTTTCCCGCTTGAATTATGTGGAGTGGTCATATGGGGCTTTTGAGAATCATCAGGATTTTGAGACACTTTTTCTAGTTAAAAGAGAAGTATGGGTTTTGTTTTTTAGTCATACTTACCTCGGTGGATGGAGCATCAGTCCGATGCTGCAGCTGTCCCCCAGCGTCTCTGCACTGAGAACCGAGCCACCGAACATAGCAGTTGGCTCGGTTCTCACTTCTCCCCGAGCTGAGAGCTGCTGCCTGTCAGTCAGCATCTCTCCTGCTCCGATCCTCCACGCTCACTGAAGCGCTGAGCTTTGGAGAGGTGGGCAGCGGCCATCTCAGCGGCTCACTGAGACACTGAGACTGTCATCAATCAAGGCAGCTGGCAGATCCAGACTTGGGAAGTCGGGATGATGTGCTGCCTCAACTAATGGGAGTGATGTCAGCAGAGAGCGGACTTCAGACCGCTTTCCGCTGAAAACGGGTCACAGGAGTAGAAGGAGAAGTCCGTGCGCCCCTGCGACCATCGGATTAGTTTCAGAACTGATCAATCTTCAGGCCCAGGCCAATGATTTATGAAATCCTCTCCTGCCTATGTAAGTGTAAACACATGCAGGGGAAGTGATGACATCTCCCCTCGTGGAATCCTTTTCGTTGCAGAGAGAGAACATCTCACAGTAAGTTGCATCAACACTACACTAACACCAGTACACGTAGGTACACTTGTCACCCCCCTGATCGTGCCCCCCCCCCCAGTTAACCCCTTCACTCCCTGTCACAATGTCACCTAGTGCAGTTGTCAGATTTTTTCACTGATCACTGTACTGGTGTCATTTTTGACACTAATCAGCGTTAGGGCAGTTGGTAGGCCCAGGTAGCTTTGGGGTACCCCTTAACCTCCCCTAATAAAGGTTTAACCCCTTGATCAAACTGTCACCAGTGATCACCTTATTAGTTTTACGGGTGACGCTGGTTAGTTATTTTTTATAGCGTCAGGTTACCTGCTGTATATTACCCAAATAAAGGTTTAAACCCCTGATCACCCGGAGGGTGATATCAGTTAGGTTTTAGTATCAGTCAGGGTCTGCCTCGCCCCAGGCAGTGTCAGATTAGTGCCAGTAGCGCTAACACCCACTCACGCACCATACACCTCTCTTACTAGTATAGTGTCTGAACGGATCAATATCTGATCTGATCAGATCTATACTAGTGCCCCCAGTAGTTTAGGGTTCCCAAAAACACAGTGTTAGCAGGATCAGCCCACATACCTGCTAGCACCTGCGTTTAGCCCCTCTGCCCAGCCCAGCCCACCCAAGTGCAGTTTCAATAGATCACTGTCACTTACAAAACACTAAACACATAACTGCAGCGTTCGCTGGGATCAGGCCTGACTCTGCGAACGCTAACAGTTTTTTTGGTAGCATTTGAAGCAGTCCCTGACAGTCGGGTGCTCTTTTTTTCCTGTGAGTCTCACTAGTGTACTAGTAAATTTAAAGGCCACAATGTCCATTTGAAGGTACACTAGTGAAGAAGCCTACACGTTTCTGAGCATGACAGATGATAGTGAAGAGGAAGTCACCCATCTGTCAGATTCAGACTCATAATACGACCCTGTAGACAGTAGCGGCACCCTGACAGATAGCTCTGACGATGGAGTTGTGGTCCCTGCCGAGGTTAGGCATACCCGACCCCGTTCTGCTGTTGAGGTGCAAGAACCGCAGGGCTCTCATATGGAGCAGAGAGCCAGTACTAGTGCCGCTCATCCTTCCGGTGAACTGGTAAGCACCAGCGGCTTAGTACATCCTGGTTATAGTCAAACCATATGTCCCATAAGTGCAGTTCAAGCTGGTGAGGTGGCTAACACAACTAGTGTCCCACTGCCACCAAAAAGACAAAGACAGGCCCATAGAGCACACAGTGCCCTTCCTGCTGCATTTGCCAATCCGAATTGGGAGCCCACCACTTCTGCAGCACCAGTACTTCCCCCCATTCACTGGCCAACTCGGAATTCAGGTGGAAACAGTTGATTTTACGTCACTTAGAACACCAATGTGTCACAAAATAATAAAAACGTACTAAAAATAAAAAAGCAATACATGGGGTCCCCGAGTTACGAACTCGTTAGGGACTGGCCCCGTGTACGGAAGTCGGAAATGTTCGTAAGTCGGCGCGCATGCGCAGACCGTCAAATACGGAGATTTCCGGACATTTCCGAAGTTCCGTCTGTTGCTGTTCTGCGCATGCGCTGCAAATTACGGACATTTCCGGCGCTCCGTATGGCCGCGCATGCGCAGAACGGCTGAAAGACGGCGAAAACCACCGAAAAATGGCGGAGGGTCCCCGCAGCACCCCGTTCGTAAGTAGGGGTTGTTCGTAGGTCGGGTGTTCGTAAGTCGGGGACCCCCTGTAATTAACTTTGAATCCACGAGCACTGGTATTGCATAAGAGATGAGAGACTTCATATGCTGCAATACAGAGGAATGGGGGGGGGGGGGGGGTGGTATGTGCTCTTGAATGCCACTGTGGATTGCAATACATTAGACGCACTAAGGGATTGCAAAGAGTACGCATCAAAGAGCATGTACAAATCATTTTAAAAGGATTTGATAAACATAATGTTTCCAAAAACTTCGCTCAAGTGCATAATCGAGACTCGTCCCACTTGCAATTTTGGGGAATTGAACCGTACAAAGATATTGGCATGGCAGCCATAAAGTAAGAACAATAAGCCAGCTTGAATCTAAATGGATTTTCCTTATGGATACTCTTAGTCTGCATTCGAACCTGAGCGTTTCAAAGTCTTTACCGCGATTTTGTTCAGGTCACCAATGTAAAAAGGCCGAAAATGCCTGTAATCTGCCCCAAAGAAGCTCATGTTCTTTTTTGAGCTTAGGGCACTTTTCATGCGTTTTGCTTCAGGTGACAAAATGCTCTGATGTGAACAGGTGCCATTAAAATTAATGGGATTTTAATTGTTGGGCATTTTTCAGGCGTTTTAAGAGCGTTTTATGAGCTAAAAACACTCAGGTGTGAATGCAGCCTTACACCTCAAGGACTCAATGTTGAGTTTGATTTAAACTGTTTTAATAATGATTTTTGATATTTCTCCCCACTGTCCCTTTACACTTTACTTTGCCTCACTACATTTGTCCGCACTGAGTACGTATGTACATATGGGACATTTTTGGCGCCTTATTCTTGTTGTTGGGACACATCTTTATATCAGGATCTTCCATCTTTTACTCTGTGGCCACTGTATTGTTACCACTTACCCTGATTATTCACTTCATCCCATTTCTGTGTGTCCACTCTGCACATTCTTGTATCACTTCCGGTGTCTCTTGATCAGATTTTTTATTTTAACCACTCCACCCTCGGAAGATTTGGCCCCTTAATGACCAGGCCATTTTTTTGCACTGCGTCGTTTTAACTGACGATTGTGTGGTCATCTGATGTTGTACAAAAACAAAATTGACCCCCCCCCCCCCCCCCACAAAATAGAGCTTTCTTTTGGTGGTATTTGATCACCTCTGCAATTTACATTTTTTGCGCTATAAACAAAATAAGAGCGAAAATTTTGAAAAAAAAAAAAAAAAAACAATATGTTTTTACTTTTTGCTATGCTGTAATAAATATCCCCAAAATGTATGTTAAAAAACAATTTTTTTCCTTAGTTTATGCCGATATGTATTCTTCTACATATTTTTGGTTAAAAAAATAAAAATCGCAATAACATACATTGATTGGTTTGCGCAAAATTTACAAATTGCTACAAAATAGGAGATAGATTTATGGCATTTTTATTATAATTTCTTTTACTAGTAGTGGCGGTGATCTGTTTATCTTATCGGGACTGCGACATTACGGCAGACAGATAGGACGCTTGACACTTTTTTGGTACCATTGACATTTATACAGCGATCAGAGCTAAAAATAGCCACTGATTACTGTATAAATGTCATTGGCAACTAAACGGTTAACACTAGGGGGCAATCAACAAGCTAAATGTGTGTCCTAGGGAGTGTTTCTAACGGTGAGGGGATGGGACTGCCTGGGGGAGACCGATCGTTGTTCATACTTAGTATGAACAACAGATATGGCTCCTCTCCCCTGACAGAACGGAGATCTGTCCATTTACATTGACAGACCTCCGTTTTCTCTCTGTGTGGAGCGATCGCGGGTGCCCGGCGGACATCACAACCGCTGGGCACTCGCAACGGCTCCGTTGTCACACCTCCAGCGGCACGCGCAGGCCCCCTAGTGCTCTTAAAGCGGCCATCGTACAGCTACGACGGCTCGCCCAGGGGAGCCAACCTGTAGGGCGTAGGTCAACAGGAAGTGACGTCAGACGTATTTGCGGTCCACGGTGCGCTCCACGGCTTTCCGGACAGGAAGGACGCTGTTCTCCCCTCTGAAGCCACAGAAAAGCTCCACATCCGGCCAGAGCAGGCACAGTACACCGCTACGTTTACCCTAAATTCTGCTTATATATTTGTTTTCGGTACACAGAACCCACTAGGGGGGATTTTTATATATATTATACCATATATTTTTATACATATTAAAGGGAAATTATCTCAATAAATATTTTAAAGCAATATTACGCTATGTGGCCCAATATTTATTTCCACATGTATATAAAATAACCACGCTGAGGAGGATATGACTGACTGATACTGGAGGAAAAGGCTGGTCTCTGGTTGTATTCACCCGCAAGGTTTTTGCTGATGTTGGATGAGAAGGTCCATACATATTTTGACTACAGGCGTATATAAAGTATATTTCTGGTGAGTGTATCCCCAAAAGGGGACAGTCTTCCCACACGGTGAAATCTATGGTGGCAGTCACGGAATCTCAGCACAAGAATTTATAACTTTAGAACTGTCACAAAGATTGCTTATATTCACCTGATTGGATGAACTTGTGGAACACGTGGACTTTTAGCACTTTGTTGTTTTGGAGACACGCTGGTTTTATCCGATTATTTATCATTATTTATTGATTCAACTATTTACATATCTATATTTTTTATTCACGTGCACTTTGAATATTTATTTATTTAATATTTAATTTATTATTTTACAATAATTATTCTACAATATTTATTTGATATGAATTTTGTTAGAAATGCACTTTTTCTAATATTTATTCACATTAAGTTGTGAAAATACTATATAGCGCTGCTACAAATACCGGGCGGACACAGCCTAAGGGCATTCTGTCTGTCTAGCGTTCTATTTGTACCTTTCCAAGACATGTATCCAGCATTAGACAAAGTAGCATAGCTAAATGGGACAAATATATGTCTTGCATAGACTGTAATTATTTCACAGTGAATATATAGATTTCTACATATATTTTCTACATACAGGGGGTCCAGAGTTACGAACTCGTTAGGGACTGCACGCCTGTACGGAAGTCGGAAATGTTCGTAAGTCGGCCGCGCATGCGCAGACCGACAAATACGGACATTTCCGGACATTTCCAATGTTCCGTCTAATGCCGTTCTGCGAATGCACGGCAAATTACGGACATTTCCGGCATTTTCCGAGGCTCCGTATGGCCACGCATGCGCAGAACGGCCAGAAGACGGCGAAAAACAGCGAAAAATGGCGGAGGGTCCCCGCAGTGCCCCGTTCGTAAGTAGGGGTTGTTCGTAGGTCGGGCGTTCGTAAGTCGGGGACCCCCTGTATCTGCAAATCTGGAAGCTGGCAAAGGTGAAAACCAATACCCCTGCTCTTCACCCGTATACACCCCTCTGGTACAACAACCAATTACACAAATTTCTATCACTGCCAAACTCAGGCCTGTGGGCTTTTAAGGCAATAGTATATTTGAACCGTGTACATTCTTGCATTGGACCCAAAACGTTTCAGGAGCTAAAGGAAGTGTTCTCTTTTCTCAATTTCATGTTATTTCGATATCTCCAGCTCTGCCATGCTTTTCATGCCCAGTCCCCAGAGGTTAAAATGGTGTTGGCCCCAGTTCTGCTGTTGGAGGTTATTTGTAGTACTGATCCCCAAAAAATTATTTCCACCTTATTTTTTTTTATTTATTACAGGATTTATATAGCGCCAACAGTTTACGCAGTGCTTTACAATATAAAAGGGAGACAATACAGTTATAATACAATAAAATACAAGAGGATTAAGAGGGCCCTGCTCAGAAGAGCTTACAATCTAATATGGTGGGGGAGGTGGTACAAAAAGGTTGTAAATGTGGGGAATGAGCTGATGGAAGTGGTAAAAGATTAGTTTGAGACGTGATAGGCTTCCCTGAAGTAAGGGATAGCCGGACAGGTTGAGGCAGCGAGTTCCAGAGGATGGGAGAGGCTCTGGAGAAATCCTGGAGACGAGCCTATAATTACCTTCTATACTAGCCTTTCATTTTACCCCATTTATCAGACTGTCTGCATTTTGCATAGGGCTTATCTGACCCCCATCCGCATGTCTAGATATTGCCCCACCCACAGCCCTCAGTGCCCCTGGTGCTCCAATGGCTGCAGCACCTTTTATCACCTGCTGTGGGCCTGCCCCGGAATTCAAGGTTTCTGGCTCCAGGTGGTACAATTCCTCCATGATCAAATGGGCTGGCCCATGACTCTGGACACTAAACAGTGCATCTTTGGGCTTTTCTGGGATCCAGATTACATGACAACATTTTTACACAAAACTTTATTCAGTGAAAGAAAGAGAATAGCCCGAAACTGGAGGCAGGCGCTTCCTTCCACGTTACACTGCTGATTAGCAGATATTAATGCCCCTCTCTTTTACAAGAAGCTAATCTATATACATAGAGGGTGTCATTCTAAATATAATAAAGTTTGGGATCTTTGGTTGGAGCACTCTGCCTGGGTTCAATTTGTAGGTCACATTGCCTAGTTAAGCTTTTTACTCTTTGTAACTAAATGGTCTCACCCCCTTCCCTTTTTTTTCATCACGATTTAGGATTGTGTAAATTTATGAGTTTTGCTGTTTATGTGCACATTTGATAATTTTATATTAAGGAGTGCTTCACGGTTAGTAGGTATACATTTATTGATATTAGTGTGGTGATTGCACTGTGGAGTCATAGCTTCTCTTTCACTTTTTTTTTTTTTTAGTTTTTATAGTTGTAACAATTTCTAGCTTAAAAGTCCTGTTATCAAGTCACATATGTGCTAACTCACTTCCTTTGACATCTGCTGAAAAGCTGTTATACTAACAGACATCACTCCTTATATCATGTCGTTTTTTGTTGGAAGGGGCGTGGCCTAGGAGGACATGTGAGCGGACGCTTCTCTGAGCAGCTCCGGCATTACCCACTACCATCCTGCACAATCCTGGCTTGATCTGCCCTAATCCCAGAAACGGAGACCACTGCCGGCACCGGAGGCAACAGCTGATTCACCGGATGGTGAAATTGCCGGATGGGCAAAAGGCGAAAGCAAGCACCGGTACGAATGAGCATCAGCACGAGATCGGGCCAAGATGGCCGCCGCACTACCGTATCGGCACCCTCCGCTTCTCCGGCCTCCACACCGGATCTCTTTGGAGACGCCTCGGGTGCCTCTCCACCCTCCTCCCCGGGACTTCCAGACCCCCCGACCCTGATCTCGCAAACATCGGAGGGTGAGGAGGCGGTGGATGGCGGCACCGGGCCTACGCTGGCAGAGGTACTGAAGACCATTAAGGTAAATCATACAGCTTTGGTGGGGACGGTGGCTGAGGTCAGGAGTGACTTTGCACTGTTGCGGCAGGACGTTCACAAACTGAGGGGCAGGGTGACCGGGACAGAAGACCGAATAAGCGAACTGGAAGACACGGTTAACCATATCCTGCCCAAACTAAATGCCACCGGCGGGAAAATATCCTCTCTAGAATCCAAGATGGACGATCTTGAGAACCGCTTTAGGAGGAACAACCTGAGGCTGGTTGGGCTCCCTGAGAAGGTGGAGGGATCTGACCCGGTGGCATTCCTTGAAAGCTGGCTGGAGCAGGAGTTTGGCCGGGAGTTGCTATCCCCTTGTTTTGTAATCGAGAGGGCGCACCGGGTCCCAGGTAGGCCTCTCCCCGCTGGCAACCCCCCACGCACAATGATTATGAGACTGCTCAACTACAGGGACAGGGACTCCATCCTGCGAGCTGCCAGGCAGAAAGGCAGTCTCAAAATCAACAATGCTACAGTATCACTATACCCTGACTACTCAGTTGCGGTACGCAACCAACGTGCACAGTTCCAAGCAGTCAAGAAACACCTGAGAGACCACGCTATTCAATATTCCATGTTATTTCCAGCTACTCTACGGGTGGTACATGATGAAAAAGTGTTATTCTTCCAGTCGCCAAAGAACGTCATCGCATGGTGGGAAACCCTGCCAAGACCCCCCCGAGCACCAGCTGATTGAAGTTTACCGTAGGCAATAATGTTCACTTGTTCTCCAGACATCCAGATGGCTCGTGACCGGTCAATCTTGCCTAAAGTGACCCCCTGTAGGGTGTTTGCTGCTGCCATTTATTTTTCTACTTTTTGATTTTGTCAACCCTTTTGATACGCCTGCAGCGGTGTCCCAAGTCACTTAACTGGCAATGCAGATCAACCACACTTGTTTTCCCAGTGGGGCACAGTCTTCCCTCCACGAATGGGGGGAGCTGGAGCTACACCTCACGCGGAGAGACGTTAGCCACAGTATTGGCTCTAACTTGCTAATATGGACCAGATAGGTTCCAGGCCATGCGCCCCATGCATGGCCCTAGTTTGGGGTACAAGCCCTCTCCATTTTTCAGAGAGCAGGGCAGGGGTGTTGCTGTCAGTTGACGGCGGGACATTTACAGTTCAATCTTTTTTTCTTTTTTTTCTGTTGCTGTGTGTGTGTGTCTGTATGAATGTAGTATGGTTGAAGGAAGGATGTATGTTGCTCTGTCCCAATGGCGGTAACTGTATAAAGTTGGATAACACAATGATGGCAATCAGGGGTACATTATGTAAATGTGAGTGGATCTCAGTGGTTTTAGTATTTGTAAGGAAGTTCCATGGCTGACGTAAAGGTTTGCTCGTGGAATGTGAGAGGAATGAATTCTAAATTTAAACGTGCACTGATTTTTGAGCGGATTAAGAAATTGCAACCCCATGTTCTTTGCCTGCAGGAAACCCATTTGACAGGGTCAAAAGTCCTAGCGCTCAAAAAACATTGGGTTGCCCATAGTTACACCTCCACATATTCTAATTATGCCCGCGGAGTGGCGGTGCTAATACGCAAAGGGCTTCCTTTTGAATGTCATAGGGTAATCTCTGATCCTAAAGGACAGTATTTGATACTTCATGCCTCAGTTCGCGGCACCCCAATGATTATTGCAACAGTATATGTCCCCCCTCCGGTTTCAGCTGTAATCTTTACGGATATAAGTACACAACTTTCTTTATTACCCAGCTGTCCAGTGCTGCTAATGGGTGACTTCAACTCAGTGTTGCAGTCATCCATTGATAGACTGAAACCACAGCTAAATGACTCCAGATTGTTTGGCAAATGGTGCGAGGTATATGGATATGTAGATATATGGCGATGGAAGTTCCCCACCAAAAAAATTTTTTCATGTCAATCTAGAACGTACGGTTCTCTCTCTAGAATAGACTATGCACTTGCCAGCAGGGACCTGCTGCCGAATGTTTTAAATGTGGACTATGTCTCACAGACCATATCAGATCACTCACTTATGACAGTTACCCTAACTTTGGGACATAGGCCGACGTTTCGGATATGGAGACTTAGCCCCCTATGGATATCCACCCCTGAGATACAGGAAGCTATCTCGCTGGATATGCTAGACTACTGGTCCAACAACTTAGATACCGCAGAACCGGGACCCACGTGGGACGCCTTTAAAGCAGTCCTACGGGGGGCTTATATCTCACGTATCAAGCACTATAGAGCTACAGGGGTGGCCCACCTGGTGGAGTTGGAAAAAAACCTAGAGGACGCTAGAGCCCAACACATGAGGGACCTGACAGATGAGACTCGGGGGACAATTTCAAACGCACACAATGCATTGCAACTACACCAGGTGGATATGACTAAAAAACAGCAACTATACCTATCTGCAAGAATACATGAACATGGCGGTAAAAATGGTAGGATGCTGGCTTTTCTGGCCCACACCGAATATACAAACAGCTCAATACCGGCCATTACACTGAAGGACGGCTCCATAACCAATGATCCAGTATGCATTAACCAGACATTTGCTACCTACTATAGAGACTTGTACACTGACCTAGACCCACCACAGGAGGCCACGTTTAAGGGCTTTTTCTCTTCCATGGCCTTCCCGGCATTGGATGAGGCACAGAGGGGTCTTTTGGAACAGGAGATCACTTTGGAGGAGGTAGAGGCAGCAATTCGCACTCTGCCCCCTTCAAAGACCCCGGGCTTGGATGGTATCCCCTCCGGGTGGTATCAGACCTATGCGGAGGCAATTGCCCCCAAACTTTTACATACGTTCCGAAATTCACTGCAGCAGGGTACTCTGCCTGCTTCTATGAATGAGGCCCTCATTTTAGTCTTGCCCAAACCCGAAAAGAACAAACTGCTATGTGAATCTTATCGACCGATTTCACTTTTAAATACTGATGTGAAAATCCTGGCCAAAATCTTGGCCCAGAGATTACAAAAAGTTATTTTAGCTCTTATCCCCCCAGACCAAGCAGGGTTCATGCCGGGTCGCAACACGTTTGATAACATCCGCAGACTGTATCTACATATCCATAGGGCACACGCAACGAAACAAAGCCATCTAGTGCTATCCTTGGATGTGTTAAAGGCGTTTGACACGGTTCGCTGGACATTTTTATGGGAAACCATGTCAAATATGGGTTTCGGCCCCCTATTTTTAAGGTGGGTCCGTCTATTATATGCGCGCCAAAGTGCGAGAATCCGTACTAATGGAGATGTTTCTGAGGCATTTGCCTTGCAAAGGGGAACCAGACAAGGGTGCCCCCTCTCTCCGCTCCTGTTCGCCATCGCCATAGAGCCATTAGCTCTGGCGGTGCGGCAGGCCGCGGGGATTGGGGGCATCCAATGTGGAACACAAATGGAGAAAATTTCTCTGTACGCAGACGACGCGTTAATCTACCTGGACGGCAGAGAGAGTTCTTTTAGAAGCTTGATGCAGGTGGTTGAAGAGTTTGGGGAGGTGTCGGGGCTGAGGGTCGGATGGGAGAAGTCCATAGCCTTTCCTATAGGCCCTCTGATTTCATATAAATACCTTGAGAACTCTAGACTGCAAACTGCTCAGTCTTTTAAATACCTAGGAGTTCAAATACATAATGACCTCTCCAAATTCGTAGATCTTAACATCACACCAGTAATAAAACAAATGACGGACAAACTTCAAGTCTGGTCAACCCTCCCACTAAATTTAATTTGATCAAGTACCTTGGAGTACAAGTCACCAGAACGCTCACAGACTATACACTCTTGAACATTGAACCTCTGTATACTCTAATCAAAACCAAAACACAGACTTGGGCCAGACTACCTCTGGGTGTCATGGGACGCATTAGTTTAGTTAAGATGATACTCCTCCCAAAGATACTCTATCTGGTGTGGCATGCCCCTCTGTATATACCACAAAAATTCTTTAAAATAATTGAATCCATTCTTAATTCCTTTATATGGGGCCACAGCAGACACAAGTTATCTTGGAGAACCCTGAAGAACCCAGTGACAATGGGAGGAGCCGCTCTTCCAGATTTTCAGGACTATTATCTTGCCTCCCAACTGTCCCATTTCTACCATTTTGACAAAAACGAGCTACCAAGATACCAATTACTACTCTGTGAGCGCCCTGGCGACCCAGCCCATACCCCACTTCAGTCAGTCCTTAGAGCCCCATTGACAAGACGCCCCACCCAACACAAAACGGACATGCTGACACACCACCGCAGAGTATGGCAGATGGCACTACAAAAACTCGGGACCCCACAGGTCCACTCTCACACCCCTCTCTGGTTCAACACACACTTACCCCAATTATTGTCTATTCCAGACCCAGTGGTGTGGATACGCCACGGGATCCTATACATACACCAGATCATGACCACTGCGGGACTAAAAACATTCCAAGCGCTAAAGGACGAATTTTCCCTCCCCAATTGTCTCCTCTTCAGGTATCTGCAACTTCGCCACGCTATACAAACCCAATTTACTGGCTCCAACCCATCCCTGGTAGTCCCCTCTATTGTAGACACAGTCACAGGTACTGAACCAGCCAAGCTAATTTCTACCCTATACTCCGCCATTCGCCTCCCTAGTACCACAGCATTGGCCTATACTGCCAAGACTAGATGGGAGGTGGATGTTGGAGCAATTGAGAATGAGGAATGGGACGAAATTTTGGAAGACGTGAAAAGAGTATCCCCCAAACTGTCAGACCGCCTCACGCAGTTGTATATTATACATAGGACATATCTGACTCCTCAGAGGATAGCGCGCTACAAACCCACGTACAACCCAGGGTGCCGCCTATGCGACCACACCCCAGGCTCTTTCTATCACCTCATATGGTCCTGTCCAACTATACAAGCGTACTGGATGCAGGTAGTTCGTTTTCTGCACGACCAAATGGGCTCTCCTGCTACCCTAGACCCAAAGATGTGCCTGCTCGGTCTGCTACCTGAATTAGACGCTGACAAACCCCTCCGCACCTTTCTACATGAGACGTTATTCATGGCGAGAAAAGTAGTGGCTCAAAATTGGATGCAGGTCTTGCCCCCTACAATCCAATGTTGGAAAAAAGACATTAACGATACTCTTCCATACAAAAAGCTGATCTATGTACATAGAGGGTGCCCACTTAAGTATGAGAAGGTTTGGAGCAGATGGCTAGCAGATGGCGAAACGTGTACTTGACATGTTTATGTATTAATATCTTCAAAATGATTTTTTTGCCAAAATTTTTGTATTTCTTTAGAGCAGCTCCAGTGTATCTCCCAAAAAAACTATTCCAAAAGGTGGAGGCAGTTCTGTCCTCCTTTGTTTGGCAAGCCGCTCATCCACGTATATCTAAAATGTCCCTGCAAGCGGCTAAAAGCAGGGGAGGACTAGCAAGCCCTAACCTGCGGAATTACTTTCTTGCCTCACAACTTACGTTTATATATGAGTGGATGCATTCTGACCCTCGGCCCCCCTCTGCCTCCCTGATGTCCTCATTCTATGAGGAAGGTACCAAGGCACTTGATGTGCTGCACAGGTCTAGACCCAATAGATGCTCCAGACTTTCCCCTAGAGATGTTGGTTTACTAGCTTGGAAGGAGAGCAACGGACTTCTGTCCAAAGGTATGAGTACATGGTCGCCAAGCACCCCAATTTGGGATAACCCAAATCTCCCTGAGCTCTATGGTCATCCTGACTCGAAATGGTGGTCAAGGATGCAAGTTACGCATCTGGCACATTTATTTTCGAATAGTAGTTTTGTGACTTTTGACCACCTAAAAGCTAAGTATGGTATACCTAACAAATTTTTTTATAAGTATCTTCTGATCAGACATGCCACTCGGACTCAATTTGATACCCTGACCATGGAGCTCAGGACACCCCCTTTGGAAGATCATCTCTCCGACCCAGATATAATGAAAATGGTGACAACCTTCTATAACCACCTGAACATGGCGGGGGCGGACCCATTCCAATCCTCGTTCACCAAATGGCAAAAACTGATACCTGTACTAACAGAGGAGGGGTGGGAAGAAGTTACTGAGGTTTGTTTTCAAGATATCATATGTACCGCTGACCAATATATACAGTTTAAATTTATCCACCATCTACATTATACTCCTGTTAGACTGGCACGTATGGGGCTGAGAGTGAATGCTAGCTGTGCTCGGTGTACTAGTGACAATGCTAATATGTTTCATATGTTCTGGAGCTGCCCTGGACTCAACCAATACTGGAGTGACTTATTCAAATTTTGTGATGAACAACTTAACATACCGATTCCCAGAACACCCGAAGTGGGATTACTGGGTATACTGAATGACTTAGTTCACCCAGTGGCTGCCCGCATACTGATACGGACTATTATGTTTTATGCAAGGAAAGTTATTTTACTGAAATGGAAAGAAAGCGAACCTCCTAAGGTACAAACTCTGTATGGAATCATTAATGGACAACTCCCCAAGTTCAAAATTGTTTATAAAAACAGGGTCTGCCTCAAGAAGTTCTATAAGGTATGGCAACCCTGGTTGGATATTACCGCCCCCTTCTGGGAATCGGTCCTATCCTCACAGGATTGTTAACGAATGATTGGGAATACCATACTATTGATTTGCCTCTACTGGCAGGGGGAGAGGATCTTGGCAGGACTATTGGGACGGAGCATGGGTAGAAAGAGGTATGTATGGGCATGAGTGTGTCTGTGTGATGGGTGAGTGGGTGTGTGTATGTATGTTAGTTGCAGTAGGGCATAGAGATCCAATCCTATTGCTGTAATCCCCAGGAGTAAAACATGGGGGAATAAAACAGGAGCACAAGAAAGATGAGATGTGATCCCCTTGTTTATAAGGTGCTACTACTGCTGTTAGTACTGTATTGTTTATTGTTTATTGTTTGTAATGTTAAAAAAAAATAAACACCTTTAAAAAAAATAAACACCTATTTAAAAAAAAAGAATGGCAAGCCATGCAGTATGCAGGGCGAACATGGGGGAGTATGAGGGGAATGCTGTGTTATTTTGCAGGTTGCTATTGGCTCCAGCAGGCTAGCAACAGCGCCTGGTTGGTGGAGGCAGCGGGCGTGAGCGAAAAGCCCGCGAAACCGGAGCTTTCAAAAGAGGGGACCGTCCGGCCGTTACCTCACTCTGAAGCAAGACCGGGACTCCTGCAGAGCTGACAGAATGGAGCGCGGTGCGTCCAGGGAGAGAGAATGCCTGCTTCGCCGTCTGATTGAGAAGGCGGAGAGCTCAGGAGGGGAGGAGTGGTTACTACAGTGCCTGGAGGCCGGTCCGAACGCTGCCCCGCCTGGTCCGTCCCCTCTCATGGCCGCCGGTCTCATGGAGGAAAAGATGGAGAAACCCACAGCAGTCATGCGCAGTCCGCGCCAGCAGCCACAGAGAGAAAAGAAGAAAGCAAAGTCCTCTGCTTCTCCTGTCCCTCGGAAGAAGGGGAGAGCCAGCAGCATTCCTCCCGAGAATGCCACCTCTAGCCAGGAGAAGTGCGGTCAGCCAGCAGCTTCCAGCAGCCTGAAGGAGAGGAGTTCGCCTAGTGGTGAGACATGCTACAACATCCCTGTTAATGATTTGCATTTATTAGTGACTTCCTTATCTAGCTTGGTAAAAGATATTAAAGGGGTACACAATGGTGGTACTGAGGAAAAAGAGGCAGAGGAGGATTTATATGCTTTGCATGGGCTGCACACTGATGGTGCTGGTTTAAATGTACATACAGGAGCACATATATCTGGTGCTTTCCCTCTGCAAAAAAATGGTTCTGGTTTAAATGTACACTCAGGAGCACATATATCTGGTGCTTTCCCTAATTCTAGAATAGACAATAGCGTTAAAGGGGCACAGCTGCCTGGTGCTATGGTGCAGAACACTGCTTATGGTGGAATTAAAAAAGAAACTAATGGCGCACAGTATTCTGGTGCTTTTCAGGATGACAGTAATAACACTGCTTTTGAGAGAGCACGCTTAAGTGGTGCTATGCAGCAAGCCGGTGGTGGCGGGCGAGTAGATGTGATTAGCCCTGTATGGCGTCAGTTATCAGATACTCGGTCAGCATCTGATACAGGGGTGCTGCCTCAAACAGGCAGGCACATAAATCAGGCGCTGGCTGGGCCGCGGGCATCTGAGTCGTCTTTTAGGCTTCCCATGCCGTGCGACATTTGCCCTTTGGGTTTTCACTTGTCAGATTCTGTCAAGGATAAGATTTGGAAGGGTGAATTTATTGATTTACTGTCTTTATTGCCCACTTCCAAGGAATTCTTGTCTAAAACTGATAAACGGTCAGAGGATAGGTCGGAAGAAGATCGCAGGAGGTCAGTTCCAAAAACTTTTCAGAACTGGTTGCAGGCCTTTTGCATTTACGCGGCCGTGCTGGGGGAAAATTTTCCTGAGAAATGTTCAGGGCTTTTCCAACATGTGGATATAATTGCAGAGGCCTTTCGCCACTTTGGGGGTATAGCATGGTTTACATATGATGAGAACTTTAGGCAAAAATTGGCTGTTCACCCGACATTACAATGGGGTTGCAAAGATGTGGGTCTGTGGCTGAACTTAATGCTGCCACAGAAGCCTCAATTTTCACCCCGGGGCAGTGCCCTCGCAGAATAATTTTCGTAAAGGTTGCTGTTTCGCCTTCAATGAAGGGCAATGTAAATTTTTTGCAAATTGCAGGTATAGGCACGAGTGCTCTTACTGCAATGGTGCCCATCCAGCAAACAGGTGTTTTCGGAAGTCAGCAGCGGCTTCCGCCGCAGCTGCACCTAGGGAGGCTGGTGGAAAGGGCCAGGACACCAGTGAAATTGTCAAACATGCAGCCCTGGCTAGAGCGTTACCCAGACCGCACGATGGCCCGGCTGCTAATTGAGGGTTTTACATCTGTTTTTTTGGTTCCTTGTTTTTCAGGTTCTGGGTGCGTCCTGGTTGAGAATTTGCGCTCGGCCAGGCTGCACCCGGACATTGTCCAAGAAAAAATTGATAAAGAGGTTTCAGAGGGCAGGGTAGCAGGCCCTTTCGATCGACCTCCTTTTGAGAATTTTCGCATATCTCCCTTGGGCATTGTTCCCAAAAAATAGCAGGGGAGTTTCCGACTCATTCATTACTTGTCCTATCCAGAGGATAGCTCTTTAAATGATGAGGTCGCAGGGGTTTTGCCCCCTGTGTCATATGCATCATTTGATGAAGCATTGATGCTGTTGCGGCAGTTTGGGCAGGGAGCTTTGCTGGCGAAGGCGGATATTAAATCTGCCTTCCGGCTGCTGCCCGTGCATCCGCAGGGTTTTAATTCTCTGGGTTTTTATTTCCTGAATCAGTTTTACTTTGACAGATGTCTGCCAATGGGCTTTTCATTATCATGTTTTTATTTTGAGGCTTTTTCTACATTTTTACATTGGGTAGTGGCACAATGCCTGCCGGAGGGGGGGTTTTTGCACTCGACGATTTTTTGTTCATTGGTCCAGTGGACTCCCGGGTATGTTACAAGTCGCTGGACACCTTTTTTGTAGCATGCGCCTCTTTCGGTATCCCTATCGCGCATGAGAAGACGGTTCTTCCGTCTTCTACAATTGAATTCCTGGGCATCACAATCGACTCCGAGCGAATGGAGTTTAGATTGCCTGAAGAGAAATTGCGTCGTATGAGATTGTTGATTTCAGTATTTTTGGCAAAACGGAAAGTTTTGTTGAAGGAAGCCCAGTCCCTGTTGGGACTTTTTGCATTCGCAGCTAGGGTTATTCCAGTTGCTAGAATTTTTTCAAGGCGTTTTGCCTTGGCTACAAGTGGCTTGAAGTCTCCGTATTCACACATTCGCTTGTCTGCGAGTGTAAAGGAGGACTTGAAGGTTTGGGATTCCTTCCTTTCTAATTTTAATGGGTACAGTGTGGCAACAATCTCTTACAGACGATTTTCAATTAAATTTCTTTACGGATGCGGCGGGTTCGGCAGGTTTTGGGGCCTTTCTGGACGGTAAGTGGTGTGCTTCAAAATGGCACGCCAGCTGGCTGCATGAAGAAGTTCTAAGGAATATAGTCCTCCTGGAACTTTTCCCTGTAGTGGTGTCTGTTGTAGTATGGAAGGAGCTTTTTATGAACCGAAGGGTACTTGTGCATACGGATAGCAAAGGCGTTCTCTTTGCTATAAATATGCTGTCATCTAAATCAGAAATGGTGGTCAAGCTCCTTAGATTTTTGGTCTTACATTGTTTCCGTTTTAATATTTGGCTGAAGGCAAGTTACTTGCCCAGTTGGCAGAATGATATAGCTGACGCTTTATCTCGTTCGCAGTTCCAGCGTTTTCGGGATTTGGCTCCTGCGGCGGATCAGACGGGTACCCTATGCCCAGATTTCCTCTGGGGCTTGATTTGGGACTGATGGCTGCTCACCTCCGGAACTCGCTGGCGCCGAAGACATGGCAGGAATATGGTTTGGCATGGTCCAGATGGTGTTCTTTCTGCTCCCATAATAGTGTCGAGGTACTGGAGGTGAATGGTTATGTCTCGCTGGCGTTCGTATCTTCGCTGATGGATTTGGGTATGAGTCCGGCTTCAGTTAGCAAAATAGTAGCTGGAGTTTCCTTTTTTCTAAAATTTTCAGACCGCCCAGCGCTTACTTCTTTCTTTCAAGTCAGGCAAATTCTTAAAGGTTTCCGCAAATCGGCCCCTGCTAAGGATGATCGCCGTCCAATTTCGGTGGATTTATTAATTAAACTGTTAGCAATTCTGGAAGTAGTTTGTATCTCTAAATTTGAGGTTCTACTTTTTAGGGCAGCATTTTCAGTTACTTTCTTTGGTGCTCTGAGGATTGGCGAGTTTACGGCCCGTAACCGGTCATCGTCTTCTTTTTTGTTATTTAAACATGTGATAATTGGTCCTGATAGCCTGCGGTTATTCATTTGTAGATCTAAAACTTTTGGCCTGGGTAACGGCATGTGGGTTCCGCTGTCAGGTTCTCCGGAGCCAAGGATATGTCCAGTGCTGCTTGTTTCCGAATTTTTGTCAGTACGCCCCCCGTGGGAGGGTTCCTTTTTTATCCACCAGGATCGGTCCCCGCTAACCAGATTCCAGTTTTTAGCTGTCCTTTCTGCTTGTCTTAAACGTCTGAACCTGACAGGTTTTAAATTTTCATCCCACTCCTTTAGGGTTGGGGCCGCCACTGCGGCCAATTTGTTGGGTTTCCCACCTGAAAGTCAAAAACGGGTCGGTAGATGGGCTAGTGATAGATATAAAATTTATGTTCGCCTAGAACTGTTAACATTATGATTTTGTTTCAGATCCTCATACTGATGCGATTTGGATTGTAGGCCACTCCTACATTTTCTGGGCTGGTAAGCAGGCTTCTTCTAGGGTGTACACTGCCAATTTGGGTTTGGACGATACGCTCTTTACAGTTTTTTGGTCAGGAGTTCGGGGTCTAAGATGGCGTAATCTTAGAGGTCACCTCATTTATTTGGCTTCCATATGGCCGCCGCCTAAAGTTTTGGTCATTCACTTGGGGGCCAACGATGTGGGCAAAGTTAGGACCTGGGAGCTGCTTTGTGAGATCAAGAAAGATCTTTTCGATTTTAAGCTATTGTTCCCAGGTGCTGTCTTGGCATTTTCAGAGATGATCCCACGGCTGCTTTGGTCCCCTTGCGGAAACCTGTTCTACGTAGATAAAATTAGGAGGCGGCTAAATCGAACCATTCATAATCTGATAATTTCTTTGGGGGGCGTGTCCTTTCGTCATCTAGAGCTGGAAGGTTTCTTCCCGGGCTTATTCAGGCAGGATCAGGTCCATTTGTCCGCAATAGGCCTCGATATTTTCAATATGGGCCTGCAGGCCCTGATTGAGAGTGCTATGGTGTTGGGGGGACCTCAATCAGGAGTGTCGCTCCTGACCTCGGTCGGTGGGGATTAGTCATCCAGCTTTGTCTGGATGGACGCTGTGTAATGAAACAAAAAATTTAATTTTTTGTTATGGGTTATAGCCGAAATGGCTAAATGTTATTTAATTCAAAAAAATGAAATAAATAAAACCCTGACCAATAACGGTAAAGGTAAGTGAAACAAATCCTATTCCATGTGATTGGATACTAGTGCATACGACAATTTAAGTGCATATAAACTTATAAACAAAAAAGCACAGAAACTTAATTACAGTGCAAAAATAAACCAAATCTGTGTTAAACGCTTCCCGACCGCCTCCTGTAGATATACGTCAACAGAATGGCACGGGCAGGCAAAAGCACGTACCTGTACGTCCCCTTTAATTTGCCTGCCCGGGGGGCGCGCGACCCGGTCGGGAGCTCCGTGACCACGGCCGCGGGACCAGCGGACCCGATCGCCGCTGGTATCCCGCGATCGGGTTACGGAGCTGAAGAACGGGGAGAGGTCTATGTAAACAAACCTCTCCCCGCGCTTCCTACACTGACTGTCAGTGATCGGCGGTTCCCTGTCATCGGGAACGCCGATCAATGGCGTCAGACGTACAGCCACGCCCCCCTACTGTAAAAAAAAACACACACGTCACACTGACTCCTCCCCGCCCCCTAGTGGTTAACCCCCTAACTACAACTGTCATTTACATAGGAATCAGTGCTATTTAAATAGCACTGATTGCTGTATAAATGACAAATGTCCCAAAAATGTGTCAAAAATGTCCGATGTGTCCGCCAAAATGTCGCAGTCACAATAAAAATCGCTGATCGCCGCCATTACTAATAAAAAAAAAAATATATTAATAAAAATGCTATAAAACTATCCCCTATTTTGTAAACGCTATAACTTTTGCGCAAACTAATCAATAATCGCTAATTGCGATTTTTTTTACCAAAAATATGTAGAAGAATACGTATCGGCCTAAAACTGAGGAAAAAAAAATGTTTTTTTATATATTTTTTGGGGATATTTATTATAGCAAAAAGTAAAAAATATTGCATTTTTTTCAAAATTGACGCTCTATTTTTGTTTATAGCGCAAAAAAATAAAAACCGCAGGGGCGATCAAATACCACCAAAAGAAAGCTCTATTTGTGGGAAAAAAAGGACGCCAATTTTGTTTTGGAGCCACGTCGCATGACCGCGCAATTGTTAGTTAAAGCGACGCAGTGCCGAATTGCAAAAAGGGGCCTGGTCCTTTGGCTGCCAATTGGTCCGGGGCTGAAGTGGTTAATGAATGTTGAATACATAAACTAACATTGCAAAAAGGTATATTAATACCCAAATCTGTAGGTTCAAACAAACCCAAATTAGTGCGTCTAAATCGCATACAGTGAAAATCGCAAAAACAAGAAAATCAAAAAAGTCAAAAAAATCAATCAAACAGAGTCCTCAGTGCCCAGTGGCCTTTGATAATCTCCTACACAGAGCGCTTCTGAGTGTAATATGATTTTCTTAAAATTGACCACGCAGTTCCCTTCAGGAGATTTAAAGTAAGAAAAGGAGGCTTACCAGATGTCTGGTCTTTACTGCATATATCCCATCAAACGAGGTTCCAGGTGCAGCGGATCAGCTGGGCAGTTCCTTGCTCATCAGAGCGTGCGTCAGGCTCCACCAAGTGCCTGTATACCCCCTCTGCTCAGGATCAGTGGCGAGACTTCATATGCTGGGGTGAATCCTCCTGGATTGGGCTTCCCGTGTTTGCCCTTTTATGCCCAAATGGCATACCTACTCATTGTGCCTTTTTTGTAAATACTCGTTGGGTAGGTATGGAGGTCCCGCTATTCTTCTTTTCCTGAGCAGTTTTCTACTTCTTTACTTGTTGCTGCAGCCTTCTCAAATAAGTACAGCCGCGGCCATATTTGAGAAGGCTGCAGCAACAAGTAAAGAAGTAGAAAACTGCTCAGGAAAAGAAGAATAGCGGGACCTCAATACCTACCCAACGAGTATTTACAAAAAAGGCACAATGAGTAGGTATGCCATTTGGGCATAAAAGGGCAAACACGGGAAGCCCAATCCAGGAGGATTCACCCCAGCATATGAAGTCTCGCCACTGATCCTGAGCAGAGGGGGTATACAGGCACTTGGTGGAGCCTGACGCACGCTCTGATGAGCAAGGAACTGCCCAGCTGATCCGCTGCACCTGGAACCTCGTTTGATGGGATATATGCAGTAAAGACCAAACATCTGGTAAGCCTCCTTTTCT
Organism: Lithobates sylvaticus; assembly: GCA_028564925.1. Classification (NCBI taxonomy): domain Eukaryota; kingdom Metazoa; phylum Chordata; class Amphibia; order Anura; family Ranidae; genus Lithobates; species Lithobates sylvaticus. The sequence goes on along the minus strand of CM053031.1, from coordinate 221,703,083 downwards.
TACTTTAAATCTCCTGAAGGGAACTGCGTGGTCAATTTTAAGAAAATCATATTACACTCAGAAGCGCTCTGTGTAGGAGATTATCAAAGGCCACTGGGCACTGAGGACTCTGTTTGATTGATTTTTTTGACTTTTTTGATTTTCTTGTTTTTGCGATTTTCACTGTATGCGATTTAGACGCACTAATTTGGGTTTGTTTGAACCTACAGATTTGGGTATTAATATACCTTTTTGCAATGTTAGTTTATGTATTCAACATTCATTAACACAGATTTGGTTTATTTTTGCACTGTAATTAAGTTTCTGTGCTTTTTTGTTTATATATTATTTAACTTAAGGTTACCCCTTGACCAACACCAGGGCCAGTTTTTTAAAATCCAACAATAAAGTTTTGTTATAAAGGATCAATTGTGTCGGTATTTTATGTATGATAATGACTCCTTAATACGAGCCCATGGCAAGCCGTGCAGTATGCAGGGCGCACATGGGGGAGTATGAGGGGAATGGTGTGTTATTTTGCAGGTTGCTATTGGTTCCAGCAGGCTAGCAACAGTACCTGATTGGTGGAGGCAGCGGGTGAGCGAAAAGCCCGCGAAACCGGAGCGTTTAAAAGAAGGGACCGTCCGGCTGTTAGCCCTCTCTGAAACAGGACCGGGACTCCCCCCCCCCCCCCCCTCCCTGTTATTTGTTTATTTATCTCTATATTCATTATAGTCATGGTGTTGGTTAGTGGGGGATTGTCATCCAGCTTTGTCTGGATGGACGCTGTGTAATGAAACAAAAAATTGAATTTTGTTGGGTTATAGCCGAAATGGCTAAATATTATTTAATTTAAGGTTACCCCTTGACCAACACCAGGGCCAGTTTTTTAAAATCCAACAATAAA
>CM053031.1:221672079-221701701 GCA_028564925.1 Lithobates sylvaticus | reverse complement strand
TTATATGGTGATATATATTCAAGATTTTTCTACTGTCATATTTATTGTATATGTGATCTATGCGATTATGTGATTAGTAGGTCTACCAACCCTTTCCATATATATGATCTTTTGATTCACAATCCATTTGATTTATCATATTTGTTTGTTCACTATTTTTAGTGACACACATTCATATATTAATTTTTATTTTTGGATACTGTATCATAATTTAGTATCATCACTTTTAGACATTGATTGTTATTTTTCGTGCTCTATGAGCGCCGCACTTTTTTATATTCAAATTTTATTCACTCATTACAGTTACCTGTTGTGCAGGCCGCTAGTGTACATATATTTTTCAATATCTTTATAAGACAGCGCAGTTTTTCTTTCCTTTTGCACTATTCACGTTATATTTTATTCACAGCACACTCGGTAGCTCTGCTTGCAACTTGGAAGGATGCAGCACAGGGCTTAGTGCTGCAGCTTGTTGTGCCACCATGTCTCTATACAGCTAGTGGTGATAATGCAAGATTTGACAGCTCTAGCCCCTTCTCCTCCTCCTCCTCCATGCCCTCCTCTGCTGAATTGTCCTATGACCCACAAGTACCCCCTAAGCATTCAAGTGGCAATTCAATGAGTGCTACAGCTGGTGTGTCTAGGGGAGAGAAACCACACCGGAGAAGAGATTCTTGCAGCTCTGCAGGGGCAGGCCCAGAGGTGGTTCACGCAACACCAGCTGGAGCCAGGAATGGTGGTGTGTGATAATGGCACAAACCTCCTGTTACCCCTTAGACAGGGAAAGTTGACATGTGTGCTATGCCTGGCACATGTCCTCAATTTGGTGGTGCAGCGTTTCTTAAATAGATAATAACAATACCCAGGGTTGGAAGATCTGCTAAAGCAGTCCAGAAGAGTCTGTAGCCATTTCAGGCGTTCATAACCAGCCAGTCTTCGGCTGGCTGGAATTCTGCAGGACCGCCTGATTTGTGACATGCCCCCCAGGTGGAACTTGACTTTGGCAACGCTGCAGCGGCTGCACAGCAGCGGGCCGTCAACGTGTACCTGTGTGAGTATGGCACAACAACAGGCTCAGGCTTTTTTTCCCCACGCCAATGGCTGCTGATAAACGATGCATGCACTGTACTGTCACCATCAGAGGTGGCCACAAGGATAGTGAGCCATCACAATGCATGCATCAGTGACACAATCCCTGTTGTGTTCCTGCTTGAGCAGACTCTACGTGGCATTATGGACAGGGCACTCAAGGCAGAGCAGCAGGAGAAAGAGGATGACTTCCTTTCCTCTCAAGGCCCGCTTTATGCAGACACAATTCTTCCTAACACACAGAACACACAAGAAATACTTCAAACCTTAAGAGATGTTTTTTCTATCCCCAGAACTCTTGGAAGTAGTACGTGACTGAGAGGAGGCAGCTCCAGATACTCTAATCTCAGTGACCCCAAGGAGACTGCTCTCATGCCTCCACAAACTTGCGGTGCATGTAAAGAATATATATATATATATATATATATATATATATATATATATATATATATATATATATATATATATTCTTTACGTTATCAACTATACAATACAGGCTTTGTGCCAGTCCCCTTGTTTCTGTGAATGGGGTGGTTTCCGTCCACGATTATATAGAAAAGTGCATTTATTTGTATCTACCTGTACATGTAAATGTCCATATTCACGCATACATCATTTGAATTTAATTCTTCAAATTTTGTATTCACACCCTATTATGGACTCAAATCACCATTGTAGAAATATGTTATGTTATGTTTTTATACATATTTATTTTCAATACATATACTTTTTGCACTCACTTTTTTAGCAACAGCTTATTCTTCACTTCTATATGTCACAGTCCTAAGTTTTCACTTCAGTTTTCTGTTATGTGACATAGTCTCAAGTCTTTACATATTTATCATATTGGATATTTCGAATATGTGATATGGGACACATTCTAACAATATTTGAGTTTTAGCTGCACTGTCACGGTTCTTTATTTTATTTTATTATATCTTACTACACTAATGTTCTGAACAGAATACGTCCTTCACTTTCCCAGTCATTTATTCCTCATGACACCCATATTTATTTATTTTCACTTCCTTTTAATAGTTTTGTCACATTCACATTTATATCCATATATATATTTTTTTTATATAATTTTTTTTACATCTATGGACGTTTTAACATATATAGATGGATACATATGTACATATTTTTTCTTTCTTTTTTTGCTTGCATATATCATATGGACATAGAATTAATAATAGGCTATGAGTTTTTCCAGTGACACAGGTTGAAGGTTTGCCATTGAATGTTTCATGGGGCCAGGTCTGGTTTTTGATCAGAGTCAGCTGGCCAGTTCACACACCAATTGAACTATTCATTAACCAATTAACCTATCAACTCAAAGTGTGTAACATCATGAAATGTATTTATTTGCCATATTTTTCCCATGTGCAGTAGCTATGAGTAAGCACTCTTGGTAGTGTGAAACGCGTCAGTAATTTCCTGCTTTGCTGTGACCTATTTTTGTGTTATTCACATTTGACAAATAAAGGCTTTTGTATTTTTGGAGTGCGGCCATCCAGAGTCCTTAATTTGCATCATCGTCAGCTTGTGCCGTGCCTGCACCTGGGTTTCTCTACCATAGGAACAGCTGTGAGTTTGAGTTTGGGTGGGTTATCCTGGAGCGGTGGATCTCTCCATATCTCTATAGGGTTATGGTGTGAACACACCTCTGACACCCAAAGACCAATATTTAGCCCCCCTGTTTGACAGGTACATATAATTTCAATTTTTGACAGCAAGGCAAATAGGTGCTTTCATCAAGAGTACCTCTATAGGGTTATGGTGGGAAGGCACCTCCGACACCCAAAGACCAATTTTTCCGCACCTGTTACTTCTATTTAAAGTCTGCGGAAAACAGACACCAGAATTTATCCAAAAAAACTCTATAGTCTTGTTCCCAGTGCACTACATTGTGGCCTCATCATACAGAATGGCTCCCCAAGCTGTTGTTTACAAAATAAACAAAGCTTGCAGGGAATATGTCTTTTTTTGGCTTTATAAATGCAATTATTGCTGCAGCACAGTACAGATATGCCACTTTACAGGTAGACTAATGCCGCGTACACACGATCGTAATTCTCGTCAGAAAAACTCTGACGGTTTTTCCAACTGAAATTCCGCTCAAGCTGTGTTGCCTACACACGATCACACCAAATTCCGACGGTCAATAACACAGCGGCATAACACACGTTCGACAGCACTATAAAAGGGAAGTTTAATGCGTCCGAGCATGCGTCAAATTGTTTCCGAGCATGCGTCGGAATTTTGCGTGTCGGAATTGCCTACACACGATCGGAAAATCCGAGAGAAAGGTTTTCCGTCGGAAAAATTGAGAACAGGTTCTCAATTCAAAGTCCGTCGGAAATTCCGACAGAAAAAGACCGTTGACCATACACACGGTCGGAAAATCCGATGAAAAGCTCCCATCGGACTGTTTCCATCGGAAATTCCGACCGTGTGTACGCCGCATAAGGGGACCTCCAGGTCATTTAAAAATTATGTTTTTTTACAAACTTTTTCCATTGATACATGTCCCCCAGGGCAGTACCCAGGCCCCATAACCATTGTCTGCCAAATTACTTGCATATAAGCCTTCAAAATGGGCACTTTTCATTTTTTCAATTTGGGTCCCATAGACTTCAATGGGGTTCGCTATTCTGTTCTGAACTTTTACGTTGTTCTAAAGTTCTGGTGCGAACCGAACAGGGGGTTGTTCGGCCCATCCCTACTTGTCATAGAAAGACACTCCTTATGTAAAAAGGCTTTCAAATCTTGAAAGAGAACATAAATGCAATGTAAAGGGGAAATTTTGAAACCTCTGCGATGCCCGGTATCCCCTTTCCAAAAACCTCATTGGAGCACTGCCACCCTTTTTCCTGTTTTTAGAAAACATTTTGAAAACATACTTTTTACTTTTCTGGTTTAGTCTGATTATCTGACCTCACAAGTTCAGATAGGGTGCTGTTTGCTTGTCCCCCCTTTTCCTGGCCTGAAGGGCCGTCTTTAATGCAGGACAAAAGGGCCAGGTGCCCGGGCCCAGTCATTGATGTGGGGCCCAAAGCAGCTGCTCCTTGAGCCTGCACTGCCTGAAAATTGTTTTCCTGACTATTCCTTTTCAGCACGTACACACACACACACAACAAATGCAGCCTCCACCCTGAAAGTCTACAGTGTCCTGCCAGATCAACAGCAAATAGTAGGGTGGCTGTAGCTAGTGTTGGCAGAGCAGAGGGTGAGACTCTGGAGTGCCGCAGTGCATGGCCAGGCCTGCACTGAATTGTGTGGGTGGAGCTGGCAGTGGGGAAGGAAGGTGGCGGAGGAGGAGAGGGAGATACTGGCTGCCTCTAGACACCCAATAATGAACTGCACTGGGAGTACAAACTTTGTGTAAATTTCACTTGTCCTATATGACTTCTATATTCCTGGATGGTCCTCTACTGCAGGTGGCATGACTAGTCATTTATTTCTGGCAGCCCATTCTTGGGGGTTCCTGCTCACATTGGGCTCTGTTCCTATCTGTACTCATTTATCTTTCATAGCTGTGTGTGCTCTGTTCTGCTCATTGCTAAAAACACATTCTAGGAGATTTCTCCTAGGTTTTTCACCTCCCCAGTCCATGGTGCGCCGACAGTAAGATGATTGCTGTAACCTTCAGCAACTAATTAGTGAGCTGTAATGATGTGCTGTAACCTTGAGCAACCAATCTGTAAGCTGTAATGATGTGCAGTAACGTATAGCAACCAATCAGTGAGTGGTAAGGATGTGCAGTAACCTGTAGCAACCAATCAGTGAACCTGGACCAATCAGTGAGTGTGGAACAGTTCTTTATGTTAACATTATTAAAGTTTTTTAGTCTATGTGTGTGTTTGTTTTTTGGGATGTTGGGGTGAAGAGTGAATTTGCAGGAGGACGAGGGCCAAAGAAGATGTTTGCCCAGGGTCCAATCATTATTAAAGATGGCCCTGCTGGCCTACCTCAGGCTGCATGCTTGGATAAGGGTCTGGTATGGATTTTGAAATGTAAAAAATTGGCATAGGGCTCCCCTAAAATGGGTTTGAATGGGGGGGGGGGGGGGCTATGCTGATATTTTTCAGTATTTTTAAGCCTACTCTTCTGTTTACATTCTGCTGTCAGCGGGGAATCCCACTGACAGCAGATAAGTCACTGGTTGAATCACCCGAAGGGTCTGGTATGAATTGGGGGGACCCTATGCTGTTTTTTAATTTTTTTAATGTCAACTCATTTTTTTTACATATAGAGAATTCCACTAAGAGCAGATGAGTCACTAGTTGTGGGTGCTGACTCCTTAACCACTTGCCTATAGGGCACTTACCTGCTGTCGCACTTTGAATGACAATTGCGTGGTCATGCTACACTGTACCCAGATTACATTTTTATAATTTTCTTCACACAAATAGAGCTTTCTTTTGGTGGTATTTAATCACTGCTGGGTTTTTTATTTTTTACAAAAAATTAAATAAAAGACCAAAAAATTTGAAAAATAAATTCTTTTTACTTTTACTTAGTTTCTGTCAGTAAATTTTGTAATTAGGTAATTTTTCTCCTTCACTGATGTGCGCTGATGAGGCGGCACTGATGGGCACTAATAGGCTGAACTGCTGGGCATTGATGAAGTGGCACTTATGGGCACTGATTAGGTGGCACTGATGAAGGGGCACTAATATGCAGCACTTATGGGCACTGATAGGTGGCACTGATAGGTGGCACTGATGAGCACTTATAGGTGGCAATGTTGGGCACCAATATGTGGCACTGATTGGCACTGATAAGCGGCACTAATAGGCAGCAGTGGTGGGCACTGATAGGTGGCACGGATAGGTTATACTGATGGGCATTGATGGGTGGCACTGATGGGTGACACTGATGGGCATTGATGGACAGCAGTGATGGGCATTGATGGGCAGCACTGATAGGTGGGACTGATAGCCAGCACGGACTGGCATCACTAATGGGCACTGATTGGTGGTACTTGTGGGCAGTTGTGGGCATTGATTGCTGGCAGTGTTGGGCACTGATTGCTGGCACTGGTGGGCAACTCATCGCTGACACAGATTTGTGGCACTGGTGTCGCTATTGTAATAAGGGCACTGATTATCAGTGCCCTGTTTACATGTGTAGATGTCTCCTGTGAGGGGACACCGCTGATCAGCTCTTCTCGCTACACACTCTGTCAATGTCAAGCGAGGAGTGCCGATTACTGGCATCTCCATGTTTACATGTGACCAGCTGTGATTGCTGCGGACGCGGCTCTTTACAGAGATCGGGGTCGCACCATGTCCTAGCAACATGGCACAGCCGCGCACCCCACAGACACACAAGAGCGGCCGTTCTGGGACACCGTAATATGACGACATCCCAGAACAAGAGCCGCCCTGCCCCGCCATAATTTGATGGTGGGCGGGCAGCAACTAGTTAATAACCATCTATTCACACCAGCTGAGCCAACAAGAAAAGAGATACATGTCAAGCAGTTCATAGGACTATTATTTGGTAGAGAAATGTGTTTCCTTCTAGTGATACATTTTTTTGGTGTTACATTTTATAGCTAAAGGTAAAGTATGTTGTACTTTTAATGAATACATATTTTTAAAAATGATTGCAGTGTTTACCTTGAAGTAATTTGTACGTCTATCATAATTTTTCAAGCTTGCTCTTTGCAATTTAGACACTAGATGGAACTGTCAGTGTTTCAGAGGTTTCAACTGTTGAGAAAAGACTTCAGATACAAGTATGGTGTTCGTTTATGAAACTGTAAACTCCAGTGATCCCGAAGACCGCTGATGATCTCAGCTCATAAACGGTTAATAAACAGAGATAATCTGGGCAGAACATTATCTCCACACATTGAGAAGCTGTCATTGACTGACACAGAAACGGACAGTTTATGAAGCTGCGATCTCAGCACTTCACTGGCGATCTGTGTCAGAATTCACACTCCCTGATTCACCAGCTCAGAGGTGGTGAATCGGGGAGTGAAGAGAGAAGCTCGGGGAAGGAGGAAGATTTTTGACCCCCCAAGACAGTAACCATGTCCCCCTGTTATATGTATGTGTATATATATATATATATATATATATATATATATATACACAGTATCTCACAAAAGTGAGTACACCCCTCACATTTTTATAAAAACTTTATTATTCCTTTTTATGTGACAACACAGAAAAAATTACACTTTGCTACAATGTAAAGTAGTGAGTGTACAGCTTGTATAACAGTGTACATTTTCTGTCCCCTCAAAATAACTCAACACACAGCTGTTAAAGTCTAAACTGTTGGCAACAAAAGTGAGTACACCCCTAAGTGAAAATGTACAAAATGGGCCGAATTAACCATTTTCCCTCCCCGGTGTCATGTGACTCGTTAGTTTTCAGGTTTGAATGGGGAGCAGGTGTGTTAAATTTGGTGTTATCGCTCTCACTCTCTCATACTGGTCACGGGAAGTTCAACATGGCACCTCATGGCAAAGAACTCTCTGAGGATCTGAAAAAAATAATTGTTGCTCTGCATAAAGAAGGCCAAGGCTATAAGAAGATTGCCAAGATCCTGGACCTGATCTGTAGCACAGTGTCCGAGACCATACAGTGGTTTAACAGGACAGGTTCCACTCAGAACAGTCCTCACCATGGTCGACCAAAGAAGTTGAGTTCATGTGCACAGTGTCATATCCAGAGGTTGTTTTTGGGAAATAGACGTATGAGTGCTGCCAGCATTGCTGCAGAGGTTGAAGGGGTGGGGGGGCTCAGCCTGTCAGTGCTCGGACCATACGCCGCACATTGCATCAAATTGTTCTGCTTGGCTGTCGTCCCAGAAGAAGCCTCTTCTAAAGATGATGCACAAGAAAGCCCAAAAATTGTTTGCTGCAGGGCAGTATTCCAACATTACGACCCAAAACACACCTCTAAAGCCCCATACACACGGTCGGACTTTTTCATCAATTTGGTCCGATCGGACAAGGTTGTTGAAAAATCAGACCGTGTGTATGCACCATCGGACAGTGTTCGTCGGTTTGTCCGTCGGACAAAGTCTTATCTCCTGCTGGAATGATTTGCCGTCAACCCGGTCCGATCACACCAAATCCAAGCGTGTGTACGCTTGTCCGACGGACAAAGTGCTACGCATGCTCAGAAGAAATTCTGTGACGGAAGCGCTCGGTCAGGTAAAACTACCTTTCCTAATCGACACAGCACATTCGTCACGCTGCAATGTTAAAATGTCTTTAATGCAGCGCATTCTCTTTTTCTTTACAATGCAACAAGAATGACATGTTTTAGCTGCTCCTATTCACCCGCACTTCTCACAAACTTACTTCTTTATTACTTTGCAGCATTTATACACTACATGTTTATTTTTACTCTGAACGGAAAAGAATCTTTGTTATTTTTTTACCATTATTTTTCTTTTTTTTTTTTTTTTGGGGAATACATATTTGAATGTTTTTTTTTTTTTTTTTTGGAGGGGGGTTGTGTGTCTCAAATTACCAAAAACACATTATTTACATTTGTATTTCTTGCTTAAATTTACTAGGAGGTTGTTTGTTGTTGTTGCCCCTTGTTAATTCTACTTTAGGATTAGTGAAATGTACCAGCCTACTCAAAGAAAAACTGTCATTGTAGCAAAGTAAAACACAATAGTCAATGATTATTTCAAATCAAAAAAACCTTTATTTAGGTCACACCAACAAACCAAAGAGGAACGCAGCCATGGTGAAACTTGGGGAATTTGCAAAGTCTGGCCCCCCACGGCAACCATCATTGTCCAAGCGTAGAAAATTGGGGGCCTGAGGAGTACGTATATTAAGGGGAGTGCAATCTGGTCGTGAAGTCCAAAGTATCCGGAACTGCAGCAGATGCCATCTAGGTCCCCAGGCTCTGGTACTACAAGAGGCTCCATCTTCTCTCACACCAGACTGATTGCAGGTCGTCACTCTCAGGTCTTCCTTCCACGCTTCCTTCCACGCTGTGGCTGTCGTGCTGGTGGGGTGGCAGAAGGAGGAGGAGGAGGAGGAGGAGGTGGAGCATGGTAGCTATGGCAAACATGTGTGACTGGGGTCATCTCCCCAGCCCTACCCTTATTTAGGACATGGAGGATGAGCCCCTCACACATGTTGCGTTGCCTCACCTCCATACCCATCATTTTTGTGACAACCACCGAGCCAAAGGTCTCCTCGTCGGCGGGTGTGGCATGTAGGGAGTCTGAAGCCTCTCTGATCATCCGGAGCGCTGACTGTGCCGCATAACCCCCCCTTCTCGCCCTTCTGTACGGAAGGCGGAGGAGAGGGATTTGGGAGTCAGTCAGGCTCCGAGGCCTAGCCCCCTCTTGGCTGCCACTACCCAGCTGGTGGCTGCCACTAACCCCTGCCTCCTCCTGACTGCCACCTTCCACAGCCACCTCCTGGCTGAGGTCTTCCTGTGTAGGAAAAAGGGACATAGTTTCAGTTATTTGTTCATCAAACACACACAATTCTCATCTAGTGACTGGTGCAAAATGTTTACAAATAGAAAACCATACAATTCTCAGCCCAGCAGTTTAGATTCTGGCCCCAAATGTCTCCCACACCACTGTCTGTTGATATGTCAAACACGTTAGGAACTAAGCAATTGGCGATCCTGAATTAAGTGAACATCATTCATTATTCCCATAAATGGTAACAAAACTACTATACCTGGAACAAGCTGGGCTCCTCCACCTCTTCCATACTGGAAGGCCCAGGTTGCTCCTCGGAAGCCTCATCAGGGGTGGGCTGTGCGCAAGGAAGCGTGGAAGGAGGAGTTGAGGTTGGCTCCGTGACATCAGCCTGGTCCTTCAGAAAATGGAGACTCTGATAGTACCAGAGCTTGGGGACATAGACCTCATCTGCTGAAGTTGCAGTTTCCTCAGACTTCACGACCTTCTTCCTCTCCCTGATATACGCACTCCTCAGGCTGCCAATTTTCTTTCTAATATCATCAACAGTTGCCGTGGGGAACCTTGGCTTGACAAATTCCACAAGTTCCTCCAGGGCTGCGTGCCTCTTTGGTTTGTTGGTGTAATGTGGGTGTATACCCTGCCACAATATGGGAAAATCCCTGTATTTGGCAATGAAGAGGGGGAGAAAACTCATGTCGTTGAATCCCTTCATATCAATCTCTGCAAGACACAACAACACACCAAACCCTATAAATTATGTCAGGCTAAACTCTCCTAATCTTCTCCATAAAGAAGCCTCAAGTTCAAATCAGTCTAGGCTAGTTATGTACCAACGTTAAATTGTACCTTCGTTTGTAGCGATCGTCTCGTGTGAGTTTTCTCTCCCCTCGTCTCCCAGATCGTGGCTACGACACAGGCGTGTGACGTTTTATATACACTGCGCATGCTTCAAACTCCGCCCGCCCCTGACGATCTTTCTCGTCTATTCCCCACCCCTTCTCTTTACGGCGTAGTGGGGAGAGCACATGGCGGGGACACAGCAGGTGCGCCACAAATATCCCACCAACGAGGAGGAGGACGAGGAAAGTCCGGAGGCAGAAACGTCCCGATCCCGGAACCTGAAATTCAAGGCCTCCAATATGTCATTTGGAGAAATGTTGGAGATGGTGGACATATTAAAGAGGAGCGACTATGATGGGAAGTATGGGCCTTACCTCAACCCCAATGTCCGCAAGGCCAAGATCATGTCTAAAGTTGTGAGAAGGCTGTACAATAATTTTGGGGTACAACGATCCAAGGAGCAACTCAGGAAACGCTGGTCAGACCTGAAACTGAGGGAGGCCGATCAGTACAGAAAGATCAAGAGAATTCTTCAAAAAAGTAAGTAGTTGTGTTTTGTGTTTGATTTCTTGCTTGCATACTGCTCCATTGTGTTTTGATTTTTACCAAGTTGTACATTCCAAAATGGCCACTTTCAGGTTCGTCTGTGCATTCGATCGTACTCAGCCTCGATCTTTCTGCCACTGTCATGGTCGTGTGTGTGTGCATTCGATCGTACGCAACCTCGATCGTTCGGCCACTTATAATACGATGTTTGGTGTTTTTTTTTGGGGAAAGGAAGTTTGTTCTCACTAGAAATGTCATCAAGAATGTAAAGCCAATTTATTCAATGTAAAGGAGAGGTCACTCAGTAGCTGTTTACCCATCTGGACTCTAGAGCACTAGTGCTGGGACACCCAAACCCCCTTTTTATTATGCTTTTCCACACATGTGCTCCAGTGGATACTAGAGGGGGGTCTCCATCACACAAACTTCTACCAAAAAGCTAGTCAGTTTAGCACCTTTACAAAGTGACTTCATTCATGTAGTTGACATTTGTAACTGGCCAAACTAAAATAGTGTCCGTCACTTTCAAGCAATGTTTGTCATTTCCTATTTCTGCCCTCAATAGCTTGTGTTGCTAAATCTTCCTTTTGGACATTCTCATAGGGGAGCGAAAACTTGGGCCGTCTGAGGAAACCCCCAAACCAACACCTACCAAAAAAGGGGAAAGAGCAGAAGCAGAGGAGGAGGAGGAGGAGGAAGGAGAGATCATCGAACTTGGAGAAATTGTCACCACAACAGGTGAGTGTGGGAGAACACAGCTACTGGTAAGCTAATCCATGTATGGCTGCCTCATTTCCAACACCCCATTTTTGTTTGTTTGTGGTTTTTAGGTGACGTGGATGTTGTGGAAGAAAAATCGCACTTTACCACAGAGAGTGCCCACGTACTCATCGGAGAGATAATGGTCTGCAATAGAGATCTAGATTACATAAAGCAAAACATCAATGATGTTCAACAAAAATTGAAGAACATCATTGATATTTTAGGAAAAATATGAAAACGCACCAAGTAATTAACACACATTTGTGCCAGCTTCAGAACACATTTGCAACTTAAAAACTGTCTGAAATTTGGAACATGCACACATTGTGTCCACATGTGCTAGCTCCCACCATGGTGGATGAATGGCAACGTTTTTTTGGGGGTGCAAACACTTTACGAACTACGAAAGTGGTTGTGGTGAAGGGGTTGCACCCCCAAAAAACGTCCATTCATCCCCATGATGGAAAATGGCACTTTTGAAGCTTCTAGGCATGTGTTTTACCATCTAATGACCATTTTCAGTCCCAAATTGTGTGCATGTTCCAAATTTCCACTTTTCGGGGGTGACCCCCCCATGTGATGAAGGCAAGATCAAACACACTTTGAACATATAGTCATGTCTGATCTTGTCTTCACTTTACAAAGTTGAACTTTCCAAGTTCCTAGGTTCTGTTTTGCTCCATGCCTGGTTTTACCAATTGCGGAATGTTTGTAAACAATGTTGTAAATAACCAAGATGTTGTCAGTTTTGGCGTGAAGATTGTAAACGCACTTGGGAATGTTTTCCTAGTAAACTTTTATTTTTCTAAATGTGTGGCTTCCTTATTTAAAAAACACAATGCATTATGTATGTAAAATGAAAAGGATATGGGGGGCAATGGGTGTTATTTACTAAAGGCAAATCCACTTTGCACTCCAATTTTCTTTCCCGGGGAACTTTTTCAATGCACTTGTAGAGCATAGCGGATTTGACTTATGTAAATGACACCCACAGTGCTTTGTACGAAAACACGGAGCACAGCATTTTGGAGAATACACACATGTCAGACCTGGTGATGAAAAGGAGTATTTTGGGTGTCAGTTATGCAGTACAAACCTTCTCTAGACCAAAGATTAGGTAGCAAACACACAACATGAGAATAATCTTTTTGGGAAGAAGAGACTGTTACCTCCTTTTGCCCAGAAAGTGCATTCCCACTGTCGAAGGCAAAGGGAAAAAATGTCAAAGTAAAATAAGCTAAAAAGAAGACTGAAATGACATGAAATCATAGGTTGGTTAAAATATCAGATTTATTAAAAAATGCCTCTCACACATCGTCAGGCAGAGCAATGGCCCCCCTACCCACAAAGTACTGCATATATTGGTCCCGGACCACACGGGCATTTAGAGGGGGCAAGCCTGGACGTGCCACTCGAAGGGCTGTGAGTTCGGCATTTGGAGGGCCCTCCACATCTGGGCCAACGGGCACCACATAGTTCCTGTTATGTCTTTTGAGGAAGTTGTGCAATATGCAACAGGCAAGAACTATGTGGTTCAGTTTGTATTCCGCCAAGTTAAATGCCGTCAGGAACAGGCGGAAGCGGCTGGCCAGGATGCCAAAAGCGTTCTCCACAACTCTTCTGGCTCTGGACAGCCTGTAGTTGAAGACCCTCTGGTCCGGGGTGAGGGTCCTCATCGGGAACGGCCTCATCACATGGGGAGTCAACGCAAACGCTTCATCTGCGACAAAGACGAAGGGGAGTCCTTCGGCATTCTCCTCTGGAGGTGGCAAGCACAGACTGCCACTTTGGAGACGCCAGTAGAACTCCGTGTGCGTAATGGCCCCACCATCCGATATCCGGCCGTTCATCCCCACGTCCACATACATAAACTCGTATGTTGCCGACACCACCGCCAACATCACTACACTATTAAACCCTTTATAATTATAATAGTAGGACCCCGAGTTGGGCGGTGGGACGATGCGGACGTGTTTCCCATCAATTGCCCCTCCGCAGTTAGGAAAGTCCCAACGGCTGGCAAAGTGGGAGGCCACAGTCTGCCATTCCTGTGGCGTGGAAGGGAACTGTGGAGTGAAACAAGAAAAAAAAAATAGTCACTTTGCACCTAAACATTGCAAGCAGATTAGACAATCAACATCTTGGAACAAGAGCATTGTCTAAAATTGGAGGCTGGAAAGTATTTGCACAGAAAAGTAGAGGCTCCCCTTCACAGATTACTCACCCCCCCATCAATCCCCCCACTTCTGATGGGCCATTGGCAATAACTAGGGGTTTTGGGGGGGGGTGGTGGACAGCTAACCCTCTGCACTTCATTGATTGGCAAATGGCTCAATAATGTGGGCTAGTTTGGCCAGACCCTCTGTACTTAACACTATTGGCAGGCCACAGGAAATATCAAATAACATTTCAACCCCCCCCCCCCCCCCCCAAAAAAGGCAGGCACAGTGTGACATTATTAAATTACCAAGCAAGCTAATAGGAGGGAAAGAAGACAAAAAAATAGGAAATGGAATGTATGGAGGCAGTCCCTTGCACTACATGCTTTGCTGAATTCATCCCTAAAGATGCGCACTATAAAGAGGTAGGTATATAGTGTGTATGGACCTTGGGAAAGCCAGCAGATAAAGGATTGGTACCATCTGACAGAGCAGTTGGGGGAGGGGGTTCCTAATGAGTTTGCCCCCCCCCCCCCCCCCACCAAAAGAACAAAAAAAGGGGGCTCTACATGAAGTAAACCACACAGCAAACATTTGTGCATATTTTAGGGGGTGTTTTGGGGCAAACAATACTATGCAGCAGACAAAAGACATTGCTTAAGTGACTAGGCCATAGGTGTCTATTGGGGCAGAAGAGCATGCTGGTGAGGTAAGTGAAGGGAAAAATGCATGAAGGAGAAAAGGGGCACAGCATATTAGAACATATTGCAATCATGGTAATTAGGGAAGGAGGTCAAAAATACAAGTCATTAGCAAACAGAGCATACATAGAAGGGAATAGTAAAGTAGAAATGTTACCTTAATATAGTCCTCCTGCAGGACCTGAATGATGGCAGAACAGGTCTCTGGAATAATGATTCCCAGGGCCTGGGGAGAGATACCTGAAGAGAACTTCAAATCCTGAAGACTTCTCCCTGTCGCCAAGTACCTCAACGTGGCAACAAGCCTCTGCTCCGGAGTAATGGCTTGTCTCATGCAGGTATCCTGCCGGCTGATAAAGGGGGTCAGCAAAGCCAAAAGACGGTGAAAATCGGGGTCCGTCATCCTGAGAAAGTTCCTGAAATCATCAGGATTATTCTCCCGGATCTCACGAAGCAAAGGCATGTGCGAGAACTGGTCACGCTGAAGCAACCAATTCTTGGTCCACATACTCCTCGTCACTCTGTTCATGGACGGGTCTTGGGTCAAAGCTAAAAGCCCGACACCAATTCCGCGTACAGCACGAACTCGGCGACGAGTACGCACGGGAAACATCGCTCAGAAGGTCACAAAAGGTCGGCTGGTCAGAACGGACAAACAGAAAGCACCGATAAACAGCAAGGCCTGAAAGAACGAAGTGAATAGCAGCAACGAGCAGACAATAAGCAGTGCAAATCAAAGCGTCCTATATCAAGATATAGGCCGCAATGACCAACAAATGCGAACTGACTACACGCACTAATAAACAGATACGCACGACAAGCACAAACTGAAGAGCAGTAACGATCTGAGTCAGAAAACTGAGAAGCGCGAATCTTAAGTCACCAAACTTCCACTAACTCTCGATAAACACGGGATCAGCAGAAGGAGCCCAACGGGTGCCTGACGTGGTGCTGAACTTCCCTTTTGTAATCTCGTGGACGACGACTTACGTCACGACGTTCTTCCGGACCGGATATTCCGACAACGTAGTCCGACCGTGTGTACGCAACGCCAACATCGGACAAAGTACGTCGGACAAAGTCCGACTGACCTGGTCCGCGGATTGTCCGAGCGTGTGTATGGGGCTTAAGATGACCACTGCCTTGCTAAAGAAGCGGAGGGTAAAGGTGATGGACTGGCCAAGCATGTCTTCAGACTAAAACCCTATTGAGTATCTGTGGGGCATCCTCAAACGGAAGGTGAAGGAGCGCGAGGTCTCTAACATCCACCAGCTCCGTGATGTCGTCATGGAGGAGTGGAAGAGATCTCCAGTGGTAACCTGTGAAGCTCTGGTGAACTCCATGCCCAAGAAGGTGCAGGCAGTGCTGGAAAATAATAAATAATGGTGGCCACACAAAATATTGACACTTTGGGCCCACTTTCACTTAGGGGTGTACTCACTTTTGTTACCAGCAGTGTAGACATTAATGGCTGTGTGTTGAGTTATTTTGAGGGGACAAGTTTACACTGTTATACAAGCTGTACACTCCTTTACATTGTAGCAAAGTGTGATGTTTTCAGTTTTGTCACATGAAAAGATATAATAAAATATTTACAAAAATGTGAGGGGTGTACTCACTTTTGTGATATAATAAATATATATATATATATATATATATACAGTAAGTAGGGGAACTATTTATTTTATTAATTTTATTAACATGAGGTGGGCTGTCTGTCTGTGTACTGAGCAGTGATAATTTATCACTGCTTAATAAACGGACACCTTGAGTGTTTCGGTGAATTTATGGTACTGTAATCTCGTTAAGTCTCATGAGATTCCAGAATCAGGGGGAGTTCTCTACTGTTTGAAGCAATTGTAGATCACTTGACTTCATATAAGGAGAAGCGATCTACACCGCTTCATAAACTGGCACTCAGAGGAGAGAGATCTCCTCTGTGAATGCCGGAGAAGGAGTGGTGGATATTTTCCACTGCTTCATAAACGGTCACCTATATTACTAAATGTATTAGGATGCCTGCTTTTACACGCACATGAACTTTAATGACACCCCAGTCTTAGTCCGTAGGGTTCAATATTGAGTTGGCCCACCCTTTGCAGCTATAACAGCTTCAACTCTTCTGGGAAGGTTGTCCACAAGGTTTAGGAGTTTGTCTATGGGAATGTTTGACCATTCTTCCAGAAGCGCGTTTGTGAAGTCAGGCACTGATGTGGATGAGAAGGCCTGGCTCGCAGTCTCCGCTTCTTATTCATCCTAAAGGTGTTCTACCTGGTTGAGGCCAGGACTTTCCTCCACCCCAAACTCTCATCCATGTCTTTATGGACCTTGCTTTGTGCACTGGTGCGCAGTTATGTTGAAATAGGAAGGGGCCATCCCCAAACTGTTCCCACAAAGATGGGAGCATGAAATTGTCCAAAATGTCTTGGTATGCTAACGCCTTAAGAGTTCCCTTTACCGGAACGAAGGAGCTAAGGCCAACCCCTGAAAAACAACCCCACACCATAATCCCCTCTCCACCAAATGATTTGGACCAGTGCTCAAAGCAAGGTCCATAAAGACATGGATGAGTGAGTTTACTGTGGAGAAACTTGACTGGCCTGCACAGAGTCCTGACCTCAACCCGATAGAACACCTTTGGGATGAATTGTAGCAGAGTATAGCGTATAAGAAAAAGGCTTTGCTTTCAAAGGGTCATCATAGTTGTAGACATGCTTTGTGAGATGGATTAAGAAACCAGAAGCAGAGGGTAGAACTAATAACCAGGAATCAGAGCCTACATATGCACTTAACAAATACAGTTGACTCTTTGTACACATTTATGAACAAATGTACAAACAAACAAGGCATTTAAAACTTTTAGATCAGCTTATTTACAGTAGGCTGATCTACATGTTTATTTTAAAGCAAACTTTGAAATGAGTACATATCCTCTTTTATTATAAGTGTCATCCATTTTGGTGGGGATTTAAGACTTCTCATTGCTTCGTGGTTGTGGATCTTGACTAGTAGTTGAGTTTCGCACATAATAAGTGTGGCAAAGGGAATAAAAGAAATCCAATGTCAGGCCTGAGATTTATATCCTCTCTGGAGACTCCGGGAGGTGGGTAGAACGTGAAGCTTTGTAGAAGGCCAGTAAAAAACAGGAAAAGCTCAGTTCTGGCTAAACTTTCTCCAACACACATTCTTTTTCCTGGGGGTACAAAGCAAACTCAGAATGACATAATCTATGCTTATCCAATGTTTCACAGTCTGGAAATGAAGGATGTAGTACTAAATCTATGAATGAAGTGTTGTGGTAGAGGTATGCCTTCCCCTAAGGCCCCCTGATTGAGTCCGCATGTCAGTTTTTTAGACGGACCTGGTCGGACCATCCATTACCCTCTGGAGCAGTGGATGTCCGTTGACACCTGCCAACATCTGATCTGATCGTGTCCGCTACAAACGGACCGATAGGGGATCTGTCCCCATCCATCTGGCAGATCGAATCGGATGACAGTCAGATGGAAACTGACAGGTGGTCCGTTTCCATCAGACTGCTCATAGAGGAAAGGGGGCTGTGTCTGCTTATGCAAAGTGGACATGGACCTGTCATCCGCCTGCAGACAGATTCCCCATTGAGCAGGTGGATCTGCTGCCAAAGTCCCCCCATCTGAGGGGCCTAAGGTCGGTGTACTTTAGTACCTAAACTGTGATGTGGACTGCTGCTACTAAATACATACCGGGTGCTCAAAATGAATATTTGGCAGTAACCCGATGGGATTTCAACCTTAAAAAAACAATGGGGTACAGTTATGGAAACCCTATGGACATCTGAGTAAAGGTGTTTTACTTTTAAAGATGCTGTGATTTGAGCTGCAGTCCCCAACGTGTGACCAAAGGAAATCTATTCATACTGAAATGGAAGATTTGAGTGATGAGAGATTACATTTTTGTCCAGAGAAGGGCTTTAGGTATTTTATCTACTCTACACCTATTATCACTCTATACAAAGAGCCTGAGGGATATAAATGCCGTCATGCAGACCAGGTATAGTTTTAAGTGTTTTTTTAGGAGTTTTAACAAGGAAGCAAATAGTGTATTTTAGAGTTAAACATTGTGTAATAACCCTGGTGACCTACCTGCGGAAAAGGGCATAAATGCATCTCGTTTTACAAATTTTCTGTCTTCATCCAAAAAGTGGTTTGGGTTAAACTCATAAGGTGTTTCCCACTGAGTCTTATCATACAAAACAGAGGTGAGGAAAGGAATGACCTCTGTATCCTACAAGGAGAACAACATTGTACAGTTATTAATAGGAAAGCCCATCTTCAGGAAAAACATGCACACCCACCTCCTCTAACCCATCATGCAAGTGTTTTCTTCTTTCCTTGTGAAGCAAGATATACTTACCTACATGCACTGTCTGATGTTTCCAGATGGGGGGGGGGGGGTGGTTGCTTATCCAGTGTTGCAGATGTGCCTGCACCCAGTGGTGTATTTTGGTTTTGTTCTGCCCTAGGCAAGACTAAAAATCGGGCACCCCTCCATCTACTTTATCCCAGCCTAGCCACATTGTGTACCGTTCTTGTCCAGGGTCTGATGAGGAAGCTGCAGCCATTCACAGTAAAAAGCTGCAGCTTCCTCATCAGACCCTGAGACATGATTCATCCAGGTGCTACATACGTGGTCTATGGGGCAGAAGCTGGGGTCAGCAGGACATAGGATGAGGCAGCACTGGTGGGCACTGATGAGGAGGCACAGATGAAGCTGCATTGATAGGCGGCACTGATGGGCATTGATAGGTGGCACCGATGGGCATTGATAGGTGGCACTGATGAAGAGGCACTAATTGGCAGCACTGATGGGCACTGTTAGGGATGCATTGATCATCAGGACACCAATGATTAGTGCCCTGATTATCAGTGTAGATATCCGCTTTCACACTGGCCAGTTACTGGCTCCCTACTCTCCTCACGCAGTGACAGCATAAAGGAAAGGAATGCCGATAACCAGCAAGTGTGTTTACTTCGTGATAAGCTGTGATTGGACACAGCTTATCATGTGGTAAAGAGCCGCTGTGATTGTCTCTTTATTTCGATCTGTAATCAGCTGTGTTTGAAAGGACACAGCGATCACAGAGCAGGCCGAGTGCACGTCGCAGCTGACGTCACCTGTGCCCGCTGTCTTCCGAAATCTGCCTGTGGGACTGCTGTGAAAGGTTGCATCCAATGAGTGTGCAGTCGTGTTGCCTGTGAGACAGTTTCACACTGAGCAGATCATTCTGCTGGTCAGAGCCGCACAGTGTGTGAATCTGTCATGTAATGTAACTGAATGCAGAAAGAGACCAGCTGTCAGAATTGAGCATTGATGTCGTGGGTGGGTGGGACCCCGCAGCTATCAAACACCAGCCAATGGGATGGGATCTGGGCGGGCCGCTATGTGTATGTGGCCCACCCCCTTTATTAAGCAGCCCAATCATTGGCTGGTGTTTGATAGCTGCATGCAGTTACATTAAATGAAAGTGTCACACACAGTTTCACTTAGCGTCAATATTGGCTCAGTGTGAAACTTCCTTTCCTTGTCAGTGCCACCTGTCAGTGACAATCAGTGTCACCTGTCAGTGCATATTAGTGCCACCTGCCAGTGCCAATCAGTGTCAGTGCCAATTAGTGCCACCTGTCTGTACCAATCAGTGCCACCTGCAAGTGCCAATCAGTGCCACCTGTCAGTGCCAATCAGTGCCACCTGCCAGTGCAAATCAGTGTCAATCAGTGCCACCTACCAGTGCCAATTAGTGCCACCTGTCAGTGCAAATTAGTACCAATCAGTGCCACCTGCCAGTTCCAATCAGGGCCACCTGCCAGTGTCAATCAGTGCCACCTGCCAATGCCAATCAGTGCCGCCTGCCAGTGCCAATCAGTGCTACCTGCCAGTTTCAATTAGTACCAATCAGTGGCACCTGCCAGTGCCAATCAGTGCCACCTGCTAATGTCAATCAGTGCCACCTGCCAATGCCAATCAGTGCCACCTGTCAGTGCCAATCAGTGCCACATGCCAATGCCAATCAGTGCCACCTGTCAGTGCCAATCAGTACCAATCAGTGCCACCTGCCAGTGCAAATCAGTGCCACCTGTCAGTGCCAATGAGTGACACCTGCCAGTGCCACCTGCCAGTGCCAATCAGTGCCACCTGTCAGTGCCAGTGCCACCCGCCATTGCCAATCAGTGCCACCTGCCAGTGCCAATAAGTGCCAATCAGTGCCACCTTTCAGTGCCAATCAGTATCGCCTGTTAGTGCCAATCAGTGCCACCTGTCAGTGCCACTCAGTATCAATCAGTGCCAATCATTATTTCCAATCAGTGTTTCCAATCAGTGCCACCTACCAGTGCCACCTACCAGTGCCAATCAGTGCCACCAATCAGTGTCAGTGCTTCCAATCATTGCCCATCAGTGCCACCTATCAGGGCTGCCTATCAGTGCCCATCAATGCTGCCAATTAATGCCAATGAGTGCCACCTATCAGCCCCTATACGTGCTGACTATCAGTGCTGCCTATCAGTGCCCATCAATGTTGCCAATTAGTGCACATCAGTGCTGCCAATCAGTGCCACTAAATGCTGCCTATCAGTGCCAATCAGTGCTGCCTATCAGTGCCACCTATATCAGTGCCAATCAGTGCTGCTAATCAGTGCCAATCAGTGCTTTCTATTAGTGCTGCCAATCAGTGCACTGCGTGCAGGGATGGGGCGATGAACTTAGCATCCAGGCACATTGTCCATGGGGTTCTGGCCTGGTGGGACACAACTGAAATTTGTTAATATTTATTAATTCCACATGCCAATCTAATCACCACACTACTACAAAAGAGAATTTACAATAAACTACTAAAAAAAAGAAAAAGAGGAGGTAAAAATAGGGATAAAATCGTCTCCCCTGGTTTAAAAAAAAAAGTGTCAGTAAATTCCTCTTTTTTGTGTTTGTGGTGTGCTGTTTGGCCTGCTGCTAAGCACTGTTTTTATTTATAGGGTGTTCCCACACCACAAAAAAAAGTGCAGTGCTAACTTACTGATCAATAACTTAACAAAAGTTCCATTTTATTATCTTCAAGCCATTTGGCTGCTTTTCCTGGTGTATCAAAAAATATAGGGCCCTCTGAGGTCGTTATCCGGAGGCGCGCTGGGTATAGCAATGCATAGGTGATTTTATTCTTTAAAAAGCTGCGTTTCACTATCCTAAAATCCGTTCTGCGTCTACTCAGTTCTGGAGAGAAATCTGGGTACAACGAAATCCTTGCTCCATTGAAAAAAATGTCCCCCATTTCTCTCGCTTTTTGTAATGCAATAATCTTATCATTTATAATTAAGCAGCTTTAAAAGTAGAGGTCTGGGATAACCGTCTTTCAGCGGAGCTCTAGTTGGGACTCTATGAGCCCTTTCTATCAGGAACAGTGGTGAGAATGTTTTTTCCCCAAATGTATCTTTGAACCATTTCTCCAAGAAATTTATGGGGTGAGGACCCTCGCTGCGTTCTGGCAGGCCCACAACGCGTATGTTGTTTCTTCGTAATCTGTTCTCTATTTCATCAAGTTTTGATGCCTGCCAGCCCATTTGTTCTTTCATTGCTTTCATTTCTTGTTTCATTGGGTTAACTTCATCTTCCACTGTACTCAACCTTTCTTCCGCTGCTGCTATCCGTGCGACATTTCTCTGCATTTCCTGGTTTAATGATTTCAATTCTACCTTGATTTCAGTTAGTTGGTCACTCAGTTTGTTCACTGACCCTCTACAAGCATTTACTGCTGATAATACTGCTTTCAAGGTAGGTTCTTCCACCTCCGATAGAGCCCCCCCTGGGGTCAACACGGGCATTGCTATGGTAACTGTGGGGACCAAGGCGGGTGCTCCTGCTGATATCTCCCCCTTATTTTCTTCAACATGATTTTTTTTTGCAAGTTTTGGGGCAGATATATCCCGGCCCTGGCTTCTCCTATCTGCTGGTAACGTTTCCACTGGGGGTTTCGTCTGTGCTTGTTGCTGTTGATTCCCTCTGCCTGGTGAGTGTGCTGGGTTTGCTGTTGTATGTGCATAGCGAACTAATTTAGCAGCTGCGGCTGCACGTGTTGTTTGGGAGCTTCCGCCCTCAGTGTTAGAGTGGTCCTCTTTTTTTTTTGTAGACATCGCTACTCAGGTCTTTATTGGCTTTATATATCCCCCTGCGCACAGCCAGAAAAACACAGGCAAAAACTGTCCCCCAACAATACCACTGGCCAAAAAAAAAAAAAAAAAAAAGGAAGGGGGGGGGCAAAAAAAAGCGGAGGGAAAATGCAATACAGGGATACAGATTTTCAGTTTTCAATTCTCAGTCTCCAAAGAAATAAAAGAAGCCGTGCACAGTTGTATTTTCCCTTGCGCTCTCTGTACGCTGTATGTACCCCCTAAGCCTCAGGGCTCCAAGACAGACATAACCCCACAGTTTTTAATTTTAGGGTTTAAGTTAAAATAAGATTTAGTGAGATCAGTCCCATATACAGGAGAGAAAAAAAAAAATAATTTATCTTCACATTTGCTTGCCTTTAGCCACACTCACCAGACCTGCTGCTGCTGGCTGCGGGGGGTAGCATCCAATGCTCCACGTATGACCCCAGGGTCTGCTGCCGGAGATTCCGGCCGTAATCCAGCTATGTTACGCTTGGGGGTTTCCCTTTCTTCCTCGCCTCCTCGCCCCCACACCTCCTCCTCTCTCCTCCTCTTCACTCGCGGCGCACAGCTCACAGTGGAGCCACCCGAAATCTCGCGGGATCTCGTGTGGACGCCGCGCACGTTGATTCAGGCAGAGAAGGGGAAGGGCCCGGAGCGCTCCACGTAATCCCTCCTTGTATCCACGGTGAGGGGGAAGCAGGAATCGGCAATGTAGAGGTGGAAGGGGGAGATGCTTTACAGCGGAGGCTCCATCAATGGCGTCAGTGGCACTAGAGAGAGAAAAAATCCCTCAATCAGTCGACGCCCTCTCCGCTGTATCTCTCATGCTGTCTCCAGGGAAGCGGTGGGTATAGAGCAGGAGGAAGTAGCACACGTCCTCTCACATCCCTCTCACACGTCCACTGCACTCCAACACCTGCACTTGGTCACGCCCCCCACATGCCAATCTTTAGTATAATAGGTAATCACCACACTACTATTTACAATAAACTACTGGAGGTAAAAAAAAAGTGTCAGTAAAAGGCCTGCTGCTAAGCACTGTTATGTGTTCCCACACCACAAAAAAAAGTGCAGTGCTAACTTACTGATCAATAACTTAACAATAATGGTGGAATCCTCCAATGTATGGAAATCTCAATAGGCTTCAATATTACGACAATACCGATCTCTGATACACAACTTTACATATAATACACATCAAACTAAAAATAAGACATACTGTATAAAATGAAACTTAGCAGGGATGGTGGAAACCCCTTCTATAGATATTGGATATAAAAAATGTATTCATCAGTTTAGGCCAATATGTAGTCTGCTACATATTTTTGGTTAAAATAAATTGCAATAAGCGTATATTGATTGGTTTGCGTAAAAGTTATAGCGTTTACAAAATAGGGAATAGATTTATGACATTTTTAATCAGATTTCTTATAGTTATAGCATTTCGTTTTTGGGCCCAGACAGCACAATGTCTTGGGCCGGCCCTGCTTAAAGAGGAAGTAAACCCCCCCAAACCACTTTGGCCTACAGGTAAGCCTAGATTAAGGCTTACCTGTAGATCCAATAAATATCTCCTAACCCTACATGGTTTAGAAGATATTTATAAAAAAAGAGGCATCGCTGTCTACGGCGCATGCGCACTGCGCATGCCGAGTTCACGGCGATATGCCGCTTTCCTGCGCATGTGCGGGAGTGACGTCATCGCCGCTCCAGCGATTCACAGCACTGGAGCGGCGAGACCCGGAAGTCACTCCTGTATCAATGGCGGCGGAGGAGGATGTGGACGAGGGGCGCTTCGGGGGCTTCATTCTCAGGTAAGTTATTCATAATGAGCTAGTATGCTATGCATACTAGCTCATTATGCCTTTGCCTTGCAGGTTCCGTTTTTTTTTGTTTTTTTTTTTTGTGAGGAGGGTTTACTTCCTCTTTAAGTCCACGATAAAAGTGTGACTGCTTCTTAACTTTGTTTATTATGAAGAATCTATTATGACAATACTGTATAATATGGTATTTTGACTTTATAATGATTGGGGCACTGAAGCAGATTTGCAATTTTTGATGGTGATAGTTCACCACTAGAACAGCCAAGACAGCATATTATTGATTTAAAGTAAAGGTTTTTTTTATTTTTATATATAAATAAACAAACGTGTTATACTTACCTGCTCTGTGCAAGGGTTTTGCACAGAGTGGCCCATTCCTCCTTTTCTGGGTTCCCCCAGAAGCCCTCCTCTTTATCGAGTCCCCCCACGGAGAGCCGTTTTCTATGGGGGCACTCATGCGGGCGCGCTTCCGAGTCCTGCTGCTGCATCCATTTACACAGGCAGCAGGACTCGGCCCCGGCCCCCGGCTCCAGTGTCACTGGATTTGATTGACAGCAGTGGGAGCCGCTGCTATCAATCTATTCAATGAGGACCAGAGACAGCGGCTGGAGCTGCTGGGACTCGTTCTCTAAGCTCAGGTTCGAAGTTACCATCGGGTTCAGATAAGAAAGGGGGGCTCTTTGGGGCTGCTGCAGTACAGAAGGTTTTTTCACCTTAATGAATGGAATGACTTTACAATTCCTTTAACTGCTATCAACCATGTAAAATGTAGAAGTTTGTATGGAAATGGCCTTTAACTGTACGGAGACAATGTTGACCCCTATTGTTCATTTTTGTGCCTGGTTCTTTAATTAGAGTATAAAGTAACAAAAACATTAATTTATTTGATGCATGATTCTACTGACAGTTGAAGAGTTTTCTAAACTCACCTTTGGGATGTAGTAACCTCGGAAATACACATCATTTGGAGTTTTATGTGACACATTCAAAGGAATGAGATTAACGAACCTCTGAATTTCATGTATTACTGCTTCAGTATAAGGCATATTCCTGCGATCATCAATTGTTGGCAACTGACCCTGCTTGATTTGTGTCCGGATTTCCTCTTGTACCTTTTCTAGAAAGTAAGAGTAAGTACATTACATCAGGATCATTCTCCACAATATGTGAACATAATCATTCCAGTGTGATGGTCATGTTGCAGGATGAACAGGGTTGCTCATACTTCCTTTGTCTGATAAAAAGTGAAAGTGACGGTAAAAAGTTAAATCTAAACCTGAAATATGTATGTTAAACTATCTTACCTGCCAATAAATAATTAACTTTTACGCTTCCCTTTCTTTCCCAACCTAAAAGTGTACATGTCAAAGAATCAAAGAATAAAAAATGAATAAAATAATTTACATTTTCAAGTATATCCAAAACTAAATAAATGGTGTCTGTATGAAATTAAACACACTAAATAATAATTAGGCATTTTGGCATGTGTGTCATTAACCGAGAGGTAGAGCAGAATGTGCAAATAGACATTTCTTCTGAATTGCATCCTTCTATAAGCCAACAAAATTACTTTGTATTTCTGGATACTTCATCATCAATAACATGCTCCAGCGTAGTGTTGTAGATGTTGTTTCTGTCCCAGCTTCAAAGAGATCCAGAATTGAGAACACCAGATTTTCGTCATCAAAGATCTTTTCAGCTTTGTCTGACTCCTAAAAACACAAACGCCAAATGATTCCAACACTGTTTATTTCCACAAAGTCCTTTTTCACGTCATCAAAATATTTTTATTAATACTTTACACATTACATTTCTATGAAGCATTGGGTCAAATTTACAAATTTACCAGTACATTAGCTGTACTACAATGCTCACCCCAATCCCAGTGGTCCGAGGTTATAGCTGGCTAGTGTAGCTTTACCTGTAATAGCTTCTATTCCCTTAAGCAAGCAGACCTCCCAGTACTTGGCTGCCCCCAGGATTTTGTAATATAGTCGCTGGTCCAGTTGTACAAGAGGTAGAGTAAAATAAAACAAAGGAGTACCTGTGGTCCTTGAAAGAGTCAGGCATGGACTGATGTTTCAGCAGGTAAATAGCCAGTAGCAAAATGTGGAGGCACCATAGGTCAGAGCAGGCAACAGACAGTAAGCTTAATCCAGAAACAGGCTGAGCACTGGGCAGGCAGCAAGCATAACCCAAGGACGAGCAAAAGGTCAGGGCAGGCAGCAGACCATAGGGTAACCTAAACACAGGTAATCAAGGTCAGAAATGAGAGTATCGGAAATAGAGTTCAACGACACCAGTGTAGTACAGAGCTATCACAAACCCAGAGACCTGGGTGTGTGATCAAAACTCAGGCAAACTCAGGAGAAATCACTGCCTAGCAACCACTCAGGGCTTCTGCCTCTGGCGAGTAGGAGCAGAGAAGATGTTGGTGCCAGAGCAGGGCATGTTACCCGGCTGCAACTGACACAAAAGCAAGAGGTGAGAGAGCAGCAGCATGGTGGACTGCAGGGAGGCAGAGACAGGTGGTGCAGCAGCGTGTGAGATGCTCCTAACACGTACATTCACATGGCAATGTTCTTTTAAAGTGTATATAAATACTATTGTATCTTGCTACTTCAATAAAAATTATTAAAATATAAAGTGTATATAAAGCCCAAACTTTTTCTTCGGTTTTGTATGTAGTGTGGAAGGATTAAAGCATTTGTCAGGTTTTGATTGCTGCCTATGTCCTTTCTGGGTAGAGTCACCTCTTTATTTGTCCTGGGGACCACTGTCTCATAGAGAAGGAAAGGCTTTACTTTTGAATTTAAATGTATTTAAAATAATTTTTTGACCTAGGTTTCTATATGTCTTTTGGCATGCCCCAGTCTATCTCCCCAAAAAGATTTTTGAGGGTATTAATACTTTATTTACCACTTTTCTTTGGGGTTTGAGTCCACCTAGAATCTACCTGGAGACCCTCAACTGCCAGTCCATGGCAGTTTTTTAACCAACATACTTGTTAACAACAGTATTTTTAGCTCTATAGATCCAACATAAACTGTAATAAATGAGGAAAATATTTACCTGTTCTTGTTTCAAAAGGAATGCATCGATAAATCCAGAGATAGCATTTGTATCAAACTCTTGTCTTTGATGTTTGATGCGCTTTAAAACAAACTCAGTGAGTTCATCATAATTCTTCACGACTTGTTTGTGTGCTCCCAGAAGGGTTGCAATGCGAGGAAAAAAATTATACAGCTGTAGAGACAAATCATTAATTCTTAGTGATTCTTAGCATGTTGATCTTTATATACAATATTATTGAAACACATCAATCATAGTGATCCTGTAGAATCTAGTATATCAGCAGCACATCATGTTAAATAAAAAAGGACACTTTATTCTCAACCAAAAATGCAACATGCCATGACTTCCCAAGATTACTGTGCCCTTTTGCTAAGTCATTGTAGGATTGCATTAGTAATAATACTAAATGTAAGCCTCGTTCAATATCTCACAGATTTTAAGATGACACCTGGGGTATTCTGAATCAAGCAGATTGGTCTGATGAGATCAAAATTAAGTGTTTGAGCCATCAGACCAAACACCATGTTTGGTGTAAACCAAACACTGTAGATCATTATACACGCATATGCCCCACAATAAAACATGGTGGTGTGCAGCATTGTGCTGTGGATATGCTTCTCTGCAGCAACCTCTAAAAGGGTAGGTGTGTAGCACCCTCTTCTGGCTAGGTTGTTGGGTAAATTTAGTTTTTAGCTCCTCTGTAGTGGAGTGGTGGTGATTGTTAGGTCTGATCAAAATTCCTGGGTTGAGAATTTGATTGCACCCCCTTGCCTCAGTAAGAAGCTTCCACAGCATATGGATGGAGATTTAAATGATCGGTTAAATATTTATCATGCCCTGGCCAATCCCTGGAGGGGGGTGTCCAGAAGGTGGATGGGGAGGTGATAAATGTGCAGAAGGCCTGACAAGATTGTTCTTTCCTCTCCAAGGAGGGTTCCAGTCTCCTGGGAGATAGCCAGACAGACAAAAAGCTGCAATTTGGGCCTCAGCAGCTGCTGGGCTGAGGGCCTGAAGAGAATTGCCTGCACTGAAGCCCTGGGTCTGACTCTGGATAAGGATTTAGTTAATCTCTCCCAACTAAGGATCTACCTGTGGATCCTCTGTGGCAGACAGCTCATAGAACACTGTGAGTAAATACCTAGCTAGTTGTGTAAGTGCCATAAGGGAACTAAATACCAGAGGTTGTTGTATGGACTGCTTCTGAGGGATACTAGATATACTGGCCATTATCTGCTACCTCTAGAAGAGTTGCCATTTAAAGATTTAAAGTTTGTCCTCCCATTATTACTATTGTTTAAAGTTCTTCAGGCAACAAATACTAAAAATAAATCACCTGACTGAGCCAATACTGTCAGTGTGTGTGGTTCTATGCTTGTGTGAATAGCAGACTCTGTACTATGTGGGAGAAACTAGGAAGATTCTAATGTATTGGTTGTAATGTATAAATGTGCCTGCACTACTTGCCTGTACTGTTCATTGATAGGTAGAAGATCTTCTTTATCTTTCAAGGTTAAAGGGGTTGTAAACCTTCATATTTTTTCACCTTAATGTATCCGATGCATTAAGGTGAAAAAACTTCTGACACTGACCGGCCCCCTAGCCCAAGCCCCCCCCCGTTTTACTCACCTGAGCCCGTTCGTTCCCTCGGCGGAGACGCGCTGTACCTCTCTACCCGGCGTTCTCGTCTCTTGATTGTAAGATTGATAGCAGCACAGCCATTGGCTCCCGCTGCTGTCAATCAAATCCAATGACATGGGCGCCGGGGGCCAGGGCAAAGTCAGGCATTCTGTGTCTATGCACAAAAGTTCTGGACTCGGGAGTGCATCCGCAAGGTAACCCCCAGGGAGAGCGCTTCTCCCAGTGGGTTTACTGATGCAAGGAGGAGCCGTGAGCGCTGCTGGGGGACCCCAGACGACAAGGTTCAGGCCCACGCTGTGCAAAACTAACTGCACAGTGGAGGTAAGTATGATATGTGTGTTATTTAAAAAAAAAAAAAACAAGGGTTTACAATCACTTT
>CM053031.1:221582510-221671579 GCA_028564925.1 Lithobates sylvaticus | reverse complement strand
CTCTTCCCTCGTAAATCATAAAACTATATGTATAACTTGTTGCCCTGTCACAGAGCTTATATATCTTGACCCCATATCTGGCACGCTTGCTAGGAAGATACTGTTTAAAAGACAAGTGGCCAGAAAACGTAATCGGGGACTCATCAATGCAGACAACTTGATCGGCAGTAAACATGGCTGCAGACTGTTGGTTGAAGTGGTGTACGAGGGGCCGAATTTTGTGGAGCCGATCGTATTTAGGGTTACCCTGAGGATGACAGAGTTCATTGTCATTGAAGTGCAAAAATCTAGCCCTGGCCATGGAAGCAGAGAATATGGGCATATGATAAATTGGGTCAGTTGACCAATATGACCGCAATTCACTTTTTTAGTTATGCCCATGAGGAGGGATAGGCCTTGAAAGGTCTTAAATTCGGAAAACTAAATAGGTTTCCAATCTCTGGCAAGGATCAACTGGGGATTAGGGGCGATGAATTGACCAGCAGACAAATTGCTTTGGTCCACAATGGATCTATAGAGCTTCTGTGAAAAACATTGAATAAAAATCAAGTGACATAAAATCAACTGTTTGCACCTGAATTCCGGGTTGGCCAGTAAATGGGGGAAGTACGGGTGCTGCAGAAGTGGTGGGCACCCAATTAGGATTGGCAAATGCAGCGGGAAGGGCACTATGGGCTCGACGGGCCTGTGTTTGCTACCTTCTTGGTGGCTGCAGTGCACTATTGTGCTAGCCACTGCACCAGCTTGAACTGCACATAAGGGACTTGCCATGTCACCACGTGTTACTGCAGTGCTGGTTTGACTATGACCAGGGTGTAATAGGCCGCTGGTGCTTGCCAGTTCATCAGAAGGATGAGCGACACTAGTACTGGCTCTCTGCTCCATACGAGAGGCCTGGGGTTCTTGCACCTCAACAACAGAAGAACGGGGTTGGGTACGCCTGACCTTAGCAGGGACCAGGACCACGACTCCGTCGTCGGAGCCATCTGTCAGGTTGCCGCTGCTGTCTACTGGTTCATATGCTGAGCCTGAATCTGACAGATGGGGACTTCCTCTTCACTCTCATCTGTCATGCTCAGAAATTTGTAGGCCCCTTCACTAGTATATCTCTGTTTTTGGACATTTGGCCTCTAAATTTACTGGTACAACTAGTGCGACTCACAGGCAAAAAAAGCACCTGCTTCAATCGCTACCGAAAAAACGGTTAGCGTTCGCAGGCATCAGGCGAATGCTGCAGTTATGTGTTTTTGTAAGTGACAGTGATAGATTTGATGCTGCACCTTGGTGGGCTGGGCTTGGCGGAGGGGCTAAACGCAGGTGCTAGCAGGTATCTGGGCTGATCCCACTAACGCCACATTTGTGGGAACCCTAAACTACTGGAGATGCTGGTATAGATCTGATCATAGAGATATTGATCCGTTCAGACACTATACTACTAAGGGAGGTGTATGGTGCATGGGTGTTAGCGCTACTGGCACTAATCTGAAGCTGCCTGGGACTGACGCTGACCCTAAATGACGCTAAAACCCGCCGGGTGATCAGGGGTTAAACCTTTATTGGGTAATATATGGCGGGTGCCCTGACTCTATAAAAAAAACTAACTAACCAGCGTCACCTGTAACACTAATACATTAATCACTGGTGACAGGAGGTGAAAGGGTTAACTAGGGGGCAATCAGGGGGTTAAAACATTTTAGGTAGTATATGAGGGTACACTGATGCTATAAAAACCTGACAGCGAAACTAACTGGCTAACTAGCGTCACCCATGACACTAATACGGCGATCAGAAAAAAGATCTTCTAGTGACACTGGTGACGGGGTGAAGGGGTTAATTGGGGGGAGGGGGGATCAAGGGGTTTAATCTTTATTAGGGGGTTTAATGGGGGTACCCTAAAGCTACCTGGGCCTACTACTAACTGCCCTAACACTGATTAGTCACAAATTACACCAGTTAGCAAGCACTCCCTAGGAACACATTTAACCCTTTGATCGCCCCTGATGTTAACCTCTTCCCTGCCATTAGTACAGTGACAGTGCATATTTTTTAGCACTGATCTCTGTATAGGTGTCACTGGTCCCCCAAAAAGTGTCAGGTGTCTGCAGCAATATCGCAGTCCCACTATAACATTGCAGATCGCTGCCATTACTAGAATTTATTTTTTAACAAAATGTAAAATTTGAAAAATATATCCCATAGTTTGTAAATAAAAAAAAAAAAAAAAAAAAATAATATAAAAATATATATATATATATATATATATATATATATATATATATATATATATATATATATCCCATAAGTTTTGCGTAAACCAACCTTTTTTGGTAAAAAAAAAAAAAATATGTAGCAGAATATATATTTGCTTACATTGATGAAGGAATTTAGATTAAAAAATATATATATATTGGGTATGTTTTATAGCAGAATGTAAAAAAATATTGTGTTTGTTTTTTTATTTCAAAATTGTCAGTTTATCGTGCAAAAAAAAAAAATGCAGAGGTGATCAAATGCAAAAGAAAGCTCTATTTGTGGGGAAAAAGTGACATAAATTGTATTAGATACAGTGTCACACGACCACGCAATTGTAAGTTAAAGTAATGCAGTGCTGTATCGCAAAAAATGGCTTGTTCGTGAAGGGGGGGGGGGGTAAACCTTACGGAGCTGAAGAGGTTAATGCTTTTAGGTAAAAAACCTTCTACAGAAGCCCCACAATCCCCCTTTATTCTTACCCAAGGCCGATCCAGCGATGTGCATAAGCGGCAGCGGCTCTCGCCGATGTCTCCATCCTCATAGACAGATTGATAGCAGCGGGCAGCCATTGGCTCCCGGTGATGTCAATCAAATACTGTGATGAGATGGTGGGGCCAAGTCGCCCAGTCTGTGTCAATACACCCAGACTGGGCGGCTCGGGAGCGAGCACGCCAGGAGGAGCCATTTGGCGAGAGCCACTTTCCCTGGGAGTTCTCGACAAGGAGGAACCTGGAGCGCCAGCGGGGGAACCCCAGAAAAGGAGGATCGGGACTGCTCTGTGCAAAACCACTGCACAGAGTAGCTAAGTATGACATGTTTGTTATTTTGGTTTTAAAAAACAAAGGTTCATAATCACTTTAATGACTGATAACTTTGATTCCAGTGTCCACTTGATAAATTATCTCTTTAACCACTTCAGTCCCAGAAGTATTTGCCCCCCTAATGACCATGGCTTTTTTTGCGATACAGCACTGCGTCGCTTTAACTAACAATTGCCCGGTCGTGTGACGCTGTACCCAAACAAAATTGACATCCTTTCTTTCCCAGAAAGAGAGCTTTATTTTGGTAGTATTTGATCACCTCTGCGGTTTTTATTTTTTGCGCTATAAACAAACAAATGCGAAATTTTTTTAAGAAATAAACCTTTTTTTAATACATATATACGTATATATAATACGTATATATGTGTATATATATTTTTATTTATATTTTTATATACATATATATATAATAACACAAAAATGTGTAAAACACATTTATTCATCAGTTTAGGCCTATATATATTCTTCTGCATATATTGGTAAAATAAAAAAAATCGCAATAGGCATATATTGATTGGTTTGCACAAAAGTTATGGGATAGATTTAGGGACTTTTATTTATTTTTTATTGTTTTTACTAGTAATGGCGCTGATCTTGCATAGTTACATAGTAGGTGAGGTTGAAAAAAGACACAAGTCCATCAAGTCCAACCTATGTGTGTGATTATATGTCAGTATTACATTGTAATGAGACCATCGCCTGTGGAATGGAATTCCACATCCTTGCCGCTCTTGCAGTAAAAGAACCCTCTACATAGTTTATGGTTAAACCTCTTTTCTTCTAATTTTAATGAGTGGCCACGAGTCTTGTTAAACTCCCTTCTGCAAAAAAGTTTTATCCCTATTGTGGGGTCACCAGTACAGTATTTGTATATTGAAATCATATCCCTTCTCAAGCGTCTCTTCTCCAGAGAGAATAAGTTCAGTGCTCGCAACCTTTCCTCATAACTAATATCCTCCAGACCCTTTATTAGCTTTGTTGCCCTTCTTTGTACTCGCTCCATTTCCAGTACATCCTTCCTGAGGACTGGTGCCCAGAACTGGTAAGCATACTCTAGGTGCGGCCGGACCAGAGTCTTGTAGAGCGGGAGAATTATCGTTTTATCTCTGGAGTTGATCCCCTTTTTAATGCATCCCAATATTCTGTTTTCTTTGTTAGCAGCAGCTTGGCATTGCATGCCATTGCTGAGCCTATCATCTACTAGGACCCCCAGGTCCTTTTCCATCCTAGATTGCCCCAGAGGTTCTCCCCCTAGTGTATAGATTGTAGAGCTGCACGATTTTGGCCAAAATGAGAATTACAATTTTTTTGCTTAGAATAAAAAGATCACGATTCTCACGACGTAAAATCTTTCACATCATTATACAAAAAAAATGGGCTAATTTTACTGGTTATTTTTTTAAATTCATTAAGTAATTTTTTCCAAAAAAATTGCATTTGAAAGACCGCTACGCCAATACAGTGTGACATAAAATATTGCAACAACCACCATTTTATTCTCTAGGGCAGTGATGGTGAACCTTGGCACCCCAGATGTTTTGAAACTACATTTTCCATGATGCTCATCTACACTGCAGAGTGCATGAGCATCATGGGAAATGTAGTTCCAAAACATCTGGGGTGCCAAGGTTCGCCAACACTGCTCTAGGCTGTCTACTAAAAAATAATATATAATGTTTGGGGGTTCTAAGTAATTTTCTAGCAAAACAAATTATTTTAACTTGAAACAAACAAATGTCAGAAAAAGGTTTAGTGTTTAAGTGGTTAAACTTTTTTCTCTTGCACACAAAGTCTATTCCATTAACAAATTGTTACAATGTTTATACTTAAGTTCAACTGATAAAGATTGTTTTGATTCTTGGCAGACTGCACAGTTTCCCTTCCTTTCTTTTGAAGGCTGCGGCTTCAGAAGTGCAGAGAGAATTCTTTGCATAGAAAGAATTGTGAAATACTTTAGTGAAGATCGCGATAACGATTTTTGACGATTAATTGTGCAGCTTACATTGAACCTCATTTGCCATGTAGTTGCCCACCCCATTAATTTGTTCAGATCTTTTTGCAAGGTTTCCACATCCTGCGGAGAAGTTATTGCCCTACTTAGCTTAGTATTGTCTGCAAATTCAGAGATTAAACTGTTTACCTCATCCTCCAGGTCGTTTATGAACAAATTAAATAGGATTGGTCCCAGTACAGAACCCTGGGGGACCCCACTACCCACCCCTGACCATTCCGAGTACTCCCCATTTATCACCACCCTCTGAACTCGCCCTTGTAGCCAGTTTTCAATCCATGTACTCGCCCTATGGTCCATGCCAACGGACCTTATTTTGTACAGTAAACGTTTATGGGGAACTGTGTCAAATGCTTTTGCAAACTCCAGATACACCACGTCTACGGGCATTCCTTTATCTAGCTGGCAACTCACCTCCTCATAGAAGGTTAGTAGATTGGTTTGGCAAGAACGATTCTTCATGAATCCACACTGATTACTGCTAATAATACCGTTCTCACTACTAAAATCTTGTATATAGTCTCTTATTATCCCCTCCAAGATTTTACATACTATTGATGTTAGGCTAACTGGTCTGTAATTCCCAGGGATGTATTTTGGGCCCTTTTTAAATATTGGTGCTTTTCTTCAATCAGCTGGTACCATTCCATTCCAGTCAGTAGACTGTCAGTAGAAATTAAGAACAATGGTCTGGCAATTACTTTACTAAGTACCCTCGGATTCTAGCCATCTGGTCCAGGTGATTTATTAATGTTAAGTTTTTCAAGTCTAATTTTAATTCTGTCCTCTGTTAACCATGGTGGTGCTTCCTGTGACGTGTCATGAGGATAAACACTGCAGTTTTGGTTACTGAAGCCCCCCGATTCCCCAAGGAGAAGAATAAATTCAATACCTTCACTATCTCCCCATCCTTTGTAACCAGATGTCCTTCCTCCTTCTTTATGGGGCCAATATGGGTTGTCCTCCCTTTTTTACTGTTTATATACTTAAAGAATTTTTATTTTTTTTGTTTTTTTTGTTCTCCTCCGCTATGTGTCATTCATGTTCTATCTTAGCTGGCCTTATTGCACCCTTACATTTCTTGTTGCATTCTTTATAAAGTCTGAATACTGATGATGATCCCTCAACCTTGTATTTTTTGAAGGCCTTCGCCTTTGCTTTTATATGCATTTTTACATTGGAGTTAAGCCATCCAGGACTTTTGTTCCCTCTTTTAAAGGGGGATTCCACCCTAAAGTGGAACTCCCGCTTTTCGGAACCCTCCCCCCCTCCGGTGTCACATTTGGCACCTTTCAGGGGGGAGGGGGGTGCAGATACCTGTCTAAGACAGGTATCTGCACCCACTTCCGGGCATAAACTCCCACGGGAGTTTACGTCACCTCCTGTCCCGGCGCGCTGTCTGCCGGGACACACACGTGACCCGGCAGACGGCGCTGAAGATTCTCATTGCGCCGCGCGACTCGCGCATGCGCAGTAGGGAATCGGGAAGTGAAGCCACTTCGTGATTCCCTCACCGAGAATGGCGCCGGCTACAGCAGGGAGCCGAGCGATCGATCGGCCTCTGCTGCCGACACCGCTGGACCCTGGAACAGGTAAGTGTCCATTTTTTAAAAGTCAGCAGCTGCAGTATTTGTAGCTGCTGGCTTTTAAATTTTTTTTTTTTTTTCAGTACAGTCCCGCTTTAAATTTATTACCCAATGGGATGCATTGGCTAATGCCCTTATTTAATATGCTCTTAAAGGAAACCCATCTCTCCTCCGTGTTCTTTGTTCCTAAGATTTTATGCCTTCTAGCAAGGTTTGTAGTTTAGGGAAGTTGGCTCTTTTGAAATTCAGTGTCTTTGTATTCCCCTTATGTTTCCTATTTGTGTGATTTATACTGAAGCCAATTGACTTGTGATCGCTGTTACCTAAATTGCCCACGTATTTCCACATCTGTGATCAGGTTTGTAATGTTGGTAATCAGTAGATCCAGTAATGCTTTATTTGTAGTTGGTGCGTCTACCATCTGACCCATAAAATTATCCTGCAAGACATTTAGGAACTGGGGAGCCATAGATGAATGTGCGGTTCCCTCCGCCCAGTCTATGTCTGGATAATTCTGTTCTAACTGTAGGGGGATGGGCTCACAGGGACATGACCGAGATCACTGGGAACAGAAGATCCCTGTCATGTCCCCTGTCAGAACGGGGATCCGCTTTTTTACACTGGCAGGTCCCCGTTCTGCCTCTGTACTAGGTGATCGTGGGTCGCCGGCAGACATAGAGTCTGATCTCTATGAAGAATTTGCAGATTCTTTCATGTAACAAGTTTAGTGAGTTCTCTGCTCACTCAGCTGTGAAAAGAAAAAAACAAAACAGGCAGTCTGCCAAGTTTTATCACAACATCACAGCAGATAACTAAACAAAGTAACTTTTCCTTCTTAGATCATAGGAATGCACTTGATCTGTAAATTAAAGCGGAGGTCCGGCAAAAAAAAAAAAAAAAAAGAATTAAAAGCCAGCAGCTACAAATACTGCACTTACTTACCTGTCCAGGGAGCCCGCAATGTCGGCAGTCGAAGCCGACCTGTCCGTTGGCTCCCGGCTGCTGCAGCCGCCATCCTCTGTAAGCCATGCGGCTTCACTTCCTGGTTCCCTACTGCGAGTCGCGCTGCACGTTCTCACTGGTCCCTGCTGTCTTCTGGGACCTGTGCGTCTCCCAGAAGACTGCGGGGGAGGACAGAGTAGGAGCCGGAAGTGGTGTAGGTCACCGCGATCACTGCAGTGATCTATGCCAGGAAGTGGGAGCAAATACCTGTATTAGACAGGTATTTGCTCCCTCCTCCCCCCTGAAAGGTGCCAAATGTGACACCGGAGGGGGGGGGGGGGGGGGATTCCAAAAAGTGGAAGTTCCATTTTTGGGTGGAACTCCACTTTTAAGGAAGTTTAACCACTTAAAGATTGAACCTTTTTCTGACAATTGTTTCTTACAATCAGTTTAAAATCAGTATTTTTTGCTAGAAAATTACTTGGAACCCCCATATATATATATATATATATATATATATATATTATATATAGTATATATATATATATATATATATATATATATATATATATATATATATTTATTAAGCAGAGACCCTAGAGAATAAAATGGCGATTGTTATTATATTTTATGTTACCTTTTTTTGCGCAGTGGTCTTTCAAACGCAATTTTTTTGGGTAAAAATACAAAAACAAACTGTAAAGTTATGCCATTTTTTACTTTTTTTGTATAATGTGAACGATGATGTTACGCCGCGTGAAAAAAATTGTGATTCTCATTTTAGCCGAAATCGTGCAGCTCTACTGCCAACCTGCCTCTGTATATGTAACTGAGCTGGTTGGCAAGTGGTTAAAGGATAAGTTCACCTTTTCTGCAGACATTTACCTATAGGTAAGCCTATAGTTTGGGAGATATTTGCATTACATGCAGCCAGTGACATTACTGGTGCATGCGCTCTGAAGGAACAGCCACGGGTGCCGTTCTTTTCCGAGCCCTAACAAAAAGAATAAAACGCATGTTCTTTTTCAGGTTAAAAAATGTGCAATTTTCGTTTTTTTTTTTTTCCCTTAGGAGCTTGTAAAGCATTGCACCCATTATCTGCAGATCATGGGTGCAATGTCAGGCTCCTGCAGACTCTGAGTACAGCTGGCTGCTTGCACCTCACGTATAGGCAGGCAGTTACTGAAATCGAGGAAGCTCAATGGACTATGAGAGCGCTCACTAGCGCCCTCACAATTCATTGAGAACTACAAGTCATCTGCCACAATGGAAGACAGTACCTACTGTAGTTCATTGATTCTCAGAACTCTGTGAATGATTGACATGGCTGTGTGGGCTGAATTCCTCACAGCTGGCACTGTATTTGAATTGTGAAAGTGGGGTCGGGGTACTGGCATGTGCTTTAGTATCATGTTGCATCCTGAATATGGGTGTAACGTGCAACATGTAAAGATACTTCCCTGAGGCTTTTACATATTGATATATGAAGCTTACTGAAACTGGTTGACCCGACGCAATACGTTTTGTTTAGTGAGAATAAACATGGAAGGTGTGAATGTGTCCATGATGCACAAAGCAACTATTCATGTTCCACCTGACATTTTCCTAGTACAAGTAAGGAAATAAAAGTCGACTTTTTTTTATTTTTTAATCATATTCTTTATTCTTATTTCTCCAGCCTCTGGTTCACGTCTGTGGCAAGAATTTGGTTAGCTTTGTATCTCAAGAGTCGAAGCACAAGCTGGTACGTCTAGGAATTGTGCTAAAGGACAAAAGTCCGGACTGTATTACTACACTGAAAGCCCTCATAAAGAGCTGTCAGGTTTGGTGATGGACGAAGTGTCTCATATGGAATAATGTTGCTGTAAATGATTACTGAATACATTTGATATGTGCATATTGGATATTGCATGCATTTTGTATTAAGTACATTTTATACATAAGCTTTAATGCTTGAGCTTTTATTTTTTGTGTTTTATGAGCAAAAATTATTTTTATAGCCCGAACAGTGTGAACACCATAGCTGTACTTTGGAATCCTAAAATAGGAAGTTATGGGGTGCAAGGCCAATGGTGGGCAATACTAAGTATGCTTTGCTTTTTTACTTTATGATATAATCTACCAGGATTTCTAGGAGAAAGAGAAGGATCTACATGGCCTAGAAACATCAATCGATTGGTCTATAGAGTAAAAGAGCAAAGAATACGTGTGAAGTATTGGTCTCTTGTAAGTGTTCAGACCTGAGAAGTTCACCATTGGAGGAGGTCACATGTTCCTCCATGTGAAGATGCAGGGGGTATTATGCTTTGGCTGCAGTAGAAGGACATAGGGGTGGGTAAACATGGCAAAGGTAAGTATGAGTGGGTAAGTGGTGAGCTGTAGAAAGGCCTGCCTGAAAAGGGAACTTGTCAGAATTTCATTAAAGTGTCACATTATGACATTACTGGTGTCCCCTCTGGATTATGCAGTTATTAACTACAGTGTATGTGGTATTTCTTTAAATGACACGGCTAAATACCTTTTCTTTATCGTACATCAAGGGACATGGTTATATAGGCACCTTTTAGTTGATGGACATTGGCACACCTTAGACAGGAAGTTTAGCTCCCTATATAACCCCTCCCCTCCTGGGAGTACCTCAGTTTTTTTGCCAGTGTCTTTGGTGTTGGTCACAAGTAAAGATGTGCTAGGCTTAGCTCCACTGGAATAATCCTTTGCTGGGCCAAGCTATGCAACCGGATCCATTCAAAGTGTCTTTTCAGGCCAAATTGAATGGTACCTTTGCCTTGTGTCGGAAGAAACAAGGTTTTGCCTGTAATGCTTCTCTTTTTAGAGAGCTGGACCCCGGGATCCAGTGCTTGGTTTTTTGCAGCCATATTTTCTGACGGGGTGCTTTACGGGTCCAGGAGTGTGGATCCCTCGATTTAAAAAGGGGCCCCGGTTCCTGAAGGTTTTTTTAAACGGAGCCCACCCTGAGTGGCGAAGATTGAGTCTGTCTGGTCTGGTTTACCACACAACCCTGCAGCTGGATAAGGTAAGTGAAGATTTTTTGAGTTCTTATGGGTTTTCTCCTTTAAGTAAAATGTTGTCACTTTATACACTATCATTTCTCATCGTCATGGCAGAGAGGCCATGAAATGTTTCTTGGAGAGGGTTTCGGCATCTGTAGGTTGCAGCGGCAGTTCCTTCTCCACCTCCTTGACTTTGCCATGAACCACAATTATTTTTTGGTTTAATGGCTCTTATTATTTGCAAGGTCGAGGAGTGACGATGGGTGCCTAGTTTGCACCAAGTATGGCCAAATGGGAGGAGGAAGTCATCTATGATCAAAGGAGGACCAATTTGATCTTCTGGGGTCCATACATTTATGACGTCCTCCTCCTATGGGAAGGAGATCGTGCCTCTTTGGATCTGTTCATTGGTGAACTTATCTCCAATGATCAGGGCATTGTTCTCCAGCATGAGGCTATCACCTCTGCCATACATTTTTTAGACCTGTAAATCAGGGTAGAAAATTATAGACTTTTTACGTCCACATATTTTAAAGGCACTGACTGGAATGGCTACATATGGACGGACAGCTGCCATCAAGAGTCCTGGCTTAGGTCTGCCCCTAATGAGCCTGTTGCTCAGATTAAGGAGGAATTGCTCCTTACAGGTGGACTTCCTGAAGGAGGCAGATTTTTCTTGAAGACTCGCTTCCTACAGAAAGGTTATGCAGTCAATGAACTTGATCGGGTCATAACTGATGTTGCATTGAAAAATAAAGACCTGCTGAAGCCCAGAATAAGAGCAGGTGGGGATTTTTTCTCTCGTTTTTTGTTCTATACCACCTACACGGACCAGCACTTTTCAATTAAAAAGATTTGTTTAGAAAGCATTGGGGCATTCTAAAAAAATGACAGAATACTAGGTCCTTTGCTCCCTGAACAACCTAGGGTCACCTATAGCAGTGCACCCCCACTGAAACGTCAAGTAGCCCCAAATATAATTAGACCCCCAGTAAAACCAAGCTTCTACTGCGATTTTGTTGTAGGGCGAGGGCCACTATCGTAGAAAATGTGAAGTTTGTCTAAATAATTGCCTTTAGGAGAGGAAATATACCACATTTATCTCTAATGTTACTGGTCGATCATATGACGTGGAATCTTTTATCACCTGTTTGACTAAGAACATGGTTTATATGATCACATGCCCTTGCAGCCTACATTATGTGGGTCGAACCATCCACAAGTTGGAAACTGGTTCAAGAAGCCCTTACGAATATTTGCCAGGTGCTCCTTGAGCCTATAGTTTATCCAAACACTATGCCACGGTAAGAGTCCAAAGGGCACATCTTTTATGGCCATAGACAAGTTTGATCCTCATTGGAGAGGCAGCCATATTAGTAGAGAGATTTCAAAGATGGAGACCTGGTGGATTTTCTGTTTTTAAAATCTTACAGACCATTTGGTTTGAACATATAATGGGATGTGAATGCCTTTTATTAACAGTTGAACCCCCAGACTGTTTCTTTTTTTATAGATTTTTTCTCATTAAGATTTTTATTTTCACAAAGTAAAATCATTACAGAAGAATTCACAGTAAATCTAACAAATGTGACTAGTTAACATACCAATGAGACATTGAGAATTTAACAAAGTAAGAAATAAGTATGTAACTTAAGCTGTGACAACTCATTTGTATGCTATATCCCAGAACACTCCAAGAAGGGTAGGAACTCCGCATCCCCTCCGACACCCCAACCGGGATCAAGCTGTGTCCAAGGAGGTGCAGATATCCCCCCCCCCCCTTGAACGAATAGAATTTACTATATAACTTCTGAGAAGCAAGATATAATACTATTAACTTTTCGAGTTGCCCAGACAAAATAAAATTGTAGATTCTAACATGGATACAACATCATGTTCTCACTGGATTAAGCCCAGGAAAAAATCCTATATTTAGTAAGACATACTAATGTAAAAAAACCTGTCAATTCCTAGGTAATTCAAGGAAAGATACTCTAGTCAAAAATATATACACATATATATATATATATATATATATATATATATATATATATATATATATATATATATATATATATATAATAAAAATAATAATAATAATATCCAAAATAAAAATAAAAAGGAAAGACTAAAAACTGAGAAGAGAGAGAAAAGAGATAGAAAGAAGAAGAGATGATGCCTTTATGTCCTATAAAAGATCCAAAGATC
The DNA here is from genome assembly GCA_028564925.1 of Lithobates sylvaticus. NCBI lineage: Eukaryota > Metazoa > Chordata > Amphibia > Anura > Ranidae > Lithobates > Lithobates sylvaticus. The sequence continues at coordinate 221,658,747 of CM053031.1, read as the reverse complement.
AGCGATTAATATTGCTATCTGTGCCTGACCTCAGTGAAATACCCAGATACTGAGCCCAGGGATCCCATATGATTTCAAATTGTGTGGTCTTGTCCAATAGGGAGCTGACCATTTTCTCTTGTTCCATTATCCATGAAATTTTCCTTTTCATGGACAATACAGATACCGAGGGCTTCTTCCAATCTTTTGCAATGGTTAATTTGGCTCCCGTTAATATAAATAGAATCAGTCTTCTAGTGTTTTTAGGCACGTGCGGCACTAATCCATTGAGCAAGGCAATCGCTGGTGTTTGGGGGACAGCATAACCCGTAACTTTTCTAATAATATGGAAGACCCTATTCCAAAATCCCCGGAGTTTGGGACATTCCCACCAAATATGTATCATAGAGCCCAGTCCTTGGCAACCTCTAAAGCATAGAGGCGAAGTGGAAGGATACATTGCCGCTAATTTTGTAGGAACTAAGTACATCTTGTAAATATTTTGATGTTAGCCTCAATGAGAGAGGTATTGTCAATGCCTTTGATCGATCGAGAATAGTTCTCATACCAGTCTACCAGTTCCCAGTCAGTATGTAGATCCTTCTCCCAGGCCAGCATGTATGGCAGTTTATCAGAGTTAGACGCTAGAGACTCATAGATCACAGAAATCCCCCCCTTCCGCCCCATGGCTTGTTCACACCAGCTTTCATAAGCTGTAATTCTCAAGGGATTCAATTTATTTTTCCATATGGAGTGTATGAAACTGGAGATCTGATGAAATCTACTCCTTTCCGAAGAAGGGAGCTCCAGTTTTTCCACAAATTGTTTAAAAGTTAGAGGGCCCGTGCAAGATATAAAGTGTCCTAAGCGATATATCCCCTTGTCTAGCCACCATTTGAAGTCATCAATATCCATGCCATGATTGTACAGGGGATTTCGGAACAAATTAGCCAATGGTTGTAGTTCAGAGACCAGGGAAGGAAGCCTCCTAAGTGAATCCCACATAGAGAGAGATTGAGAGAGAGTTGGAGATAGAATGGGGGGTCTACTCTTGGGAGGACACCATAATAAATCTTCCAAAGTAAATGTAGGAGCTGCTTGACTTTCAATTTTTATCCAGTCCGGTTGTTCAGTTTTAAGGTATATAGCTGAGAGCTGTGCTAACCGAGCCGCTTGGTAGTACCAAAGAAGGTTTGGTAGGCCTAGCCCCCCTTGTTTGGGAAGATTAAACGGGGTACGGTGTGAAAGGCGTGGTCCTTTTTTATTCCATTTCCCCAGTTCCTAAGGTCAGCTTCTAGTTTTTGGTACATTGGGGGATAGTTTGCTTGGTAGAGATTTTCAATCTTGGGAGTAATATTAATTCCCAAATATTTAATGGAGGACATGCTCCAACTGAATTCATATTTCTCCTGTAGTTGAGAAACTAAAGGGTCTGGGAGAGACACGTTAAGAGCCTGAGATTTAGACATGTTCACCTTAAGACCTGATATTAACCCAAATTTATCGAGCAATGTACATATTTCTGGTAAGGAGGAAGTTGGGGATGTTACAAAAAGCAATAAATCATCTGCAAACAGTGCGCATTTATGAGTTGCTGGACCACAACGGATCCCCTTGATGTTTGGGTCATTACGAATGGCTATCGCCAAAGATTCAATCATTATTGCAAATATCAGGGGAGATAGGGGACATCCCTGACGAGTGCCCCTGGCTATCTCTATGGGGTCAGAGAAAAGTCCCTGAAGTCTGATTCTAGCCTTAGGTGTAGAATATAGGGCTTCCAGTATACCTAAAATATTCGGCCCAAATCCCCAGTGTCTAAGAACCGCAAAGAGATATGGCCATGAAACGGAATCAAAGGCCTTCCGAAGATCCAATGATAATAGCATGCCTTCTTGTTTATGACCTCCCTCCCATTGCGATTGCATAACTGTTATCAGATCCACAGCTCTTCTCACTTGATCAGGACCCTGCCTACCAGGGATAAACCCTACCTGATCTTTATGGATATAAATGCCTATAAAGGACGCTAATCGGTTTGCTAATATTTTGGTCAATATTTTTAGGTCATTATTAATTAGGGAAATAGGTCTGTAGTTCTCTATCTGACTGATATCTTTATCTGGTTTAGGGATTACTGTTATATATGCCATATTGAGTTGGTTACCCAACGGGGTGCCCTTAGTCATGTCATTGAAAAATCTAGTAAGGTATGGAAGTAGTATTTCAGAAAAAGTTTTATAATAGGGTGAGGAAAATCCATCAGGACCCGGTGCTGTACCTCCCTTTAATGTTTTGATAACTTCTGACACCTCCTCTATAGAGAAAGGAGCTTCCATCTCAGCTCTATGAGAGTCCGTCAGTGTTGGTAAATGCAAATTATCCAGAAATTCTCCTACTTTAGTGGGGTTAGAATTTTTATCTGCTTTATATAAATCAGCATAAAATTCCTGGAAAGCCTTCATTATTCGTTTTGGATTCAGGGTAAAGGAGCCATCCTTTTGTTTAATTTTGGGTAGGGCATGAGAACGAAACCTGGGGGACAATTTGTGTGCAAGCATGGGACCAATTCTATCTTTTGTCTAATAAAACTTGGCCCCAGTCCACCTAATAGATTTATCAGCTTTCGCTGTGAGAGCCAAATTTAGAGCCACTCGAGCAGCATCTAGAGTAGAACTAGAAACTTTGGAGGGATCACTTTTATGCAATTTGCTCAGAGAAGTAAAGTCTCTCTCCATTCTTTCTATGTCTCTCATCCTCTCTTTCTTACGTCTTGCTGCAATTTGAATTAGTTTACCCCTAATGGTCACCTTATGTGCAGCCCACAGAGTCTCTGCCGAAACATCTTCCACATCGTTAAGGCGAAAGTATTCCCGCAGAGCCTCCTGTATTTCCGATACCATGCCGGGATCTCTTAAAATAGACTGATTGAGAGTCCAATGAGAGGCTTGTTGTCCATGATTATCTTTACCCAAAACCAATAGAACCATGGAATGATCTGACCAGGATACTTCTAAAATAGATGATGAAATAGCCAATGGAATGTGGTGCGTTGAGAGCAGGATATGATCTATACGGGAATAAGATAAATGTGGGTTTGAGAAGTGTGTAAAATCTCGTGCAGTTGGATTTAGTTCCCTCCAAATGTCCGTTAGTCTCGATTGAAAGATCAATCGTGCAATTTGTACACTAGATTTCCTAGGACTAATTGATTGAACTTTAAGTGGTTTAGATTTATCTAGACTAGTATCAAAGGCTGTATTAGAGTCACCCCCCATAATTATGACACCTTCCATAAATGGGTCAAGGATGTTGAACATCTGTCGGAAGAACTGTAGCTGTCCTCTATTAGGAGCATAGTACGAAATAAATGTATATATTTTATCCTCAATCATACCTTTAACTAGTAGGAACCTTCCCTCTGGGTCTCTGTGTTCCATTTTAAAGTGAAATTTGCAGTGTTTGGAAAATAGTATCGCCACCCCCTTTGTTTTGTTTTCTGCATTTGCCAAATAAAATGTGGGAAAGTGTGCATGTAAATTGCTGAGGAAAATGAGTCTCCTGAAGGAGGACCACATCAATACGACGAGTACGATAGACTTGAAAGGCCTTCCTTCTTTTGACTGGGGAATTTAACCCCTGAGTGTTATGAGATATTATGCGTAAGGGAGAACAAGTAGAATTATTATTAGCCATGGAGCAAAAGGGAGAGAGCGATGACCAACCTATATCCACTTCCCTCAGTACATAAAGGAGTAACTAAATACATAATAGGATCATCCCCTATTATAAGGGTCAATATATCCGAGAACATCCTGAAGCAACATCTCATTGACAGGCAGGCTAGGAGAAAAAGGAAGATAGAAAGGAAAGAGAAGAAGAAAAAACGAAAAAAATAAAATATCAGCAGTTTGCTTAATACCATAAGGCCATAACCCGGCCCGGAATGAGGTGAGGGGGAAGACTCCCTCCCCTCATTCATAACAAAAATAATTGCATAGCCCATACAGAGGGCTATATCCCCACCACACAGAGCAGAAAAAAACTGCCTGAGTAGTAGGTGGGAGCGCAATGCATCAGCTCCAGCCAGTGACAGCACATAAAAAAAAAAACCTAGAACATTCAAATGTGCAGAAATCGCAGTAGCATCTTTTATATAGCATTCTAAAAGAACAAACTGGGGGAGATAAAGTAAATAGGGGTGAGGCCAAACTGACAAGGTTATTAAGTATCAGGTGCACTCTTGGTATAGAAACATTGTGCAGACCTCTAAACTAAACTCCATCAACTGTCATGTGTGAGAAGAAAAAGTCAGTTCAAATTCAAGATTGAAGATCAAACAACATTTTCTGCCTAAGTAACAAGGCAAAGAAAAGAAGATTTAAATACAGGTGTGTTATACGTCCCCACATCAGGGAGGGGAGTTATCCTTGACTTTCTTATGTTTAGCCTTATTCCATAGTTGAGAGGTTGGGCTTAGTGGAGATTGGCGTTCAGCAGATCCCTGCTGTGCGGTAGATGTATCCATCTCCGAATCGTGGGTAATGATCTTCAGATCCAGTAACAGGCGCTCTCCCTCTGGATTCTGGGTTTCAAGGATCGTCTTTTTTGGATGGTGTTTGGGGAAATGTCAGCAAAAATTTGTATGACTTTCCCTTGGTACTGTATCTGGTCCTGTTGGCGGGAACGTTTCATTACTTCTTCTTTTATTGAGTAAAAGTGCGGTTTTACTATAATATCCCTCGGAGATCCATCTTTCCTGAGAGGGCCTAGGGATCTGTGTGCCCTATCCAACTCCAATTTATGTGCCGGGACCGAAGGTATCAGGGATTTGATAACTTCTTGAACTGCAGCCTGTACGTCAGAAACAGTTTCTGGTATCCCTCTAATCCGAAAATTGTCCCTTCTCAGGCGATTCTCAAGGTCGTCGATCCAAGTCTGGGCTGTGTCAAGCTGTTCTTGCATAAAATGCAACTGGTCAGAATGTTGGTTTGCCCTAGAAATGGTAACATCCAACTTGTGTTCTATATGATGAATCCTGGTTCCCAGATTTTGGAAATCTGCCCTGATTTCCCCTGTGATCCTTTCAGCATTCAGGGTTAAACCTTTATCTAACAATTCAGAAAGTTTAAAAAACAGGTCAGGAACATTGAAGGGAACATCAAGAGCCTGTGCTGCTTGTGTAGAAGCAAAGTCTGGGTGAGTAAGGGATACTGCGTTTTCAGGCAATGAAGTGTTGAGAGAGGTAGCTGCACTCTGTAACTGAGGTAAATATGTGAGGGTCGCAGGGAGAACAACTTGCCTGGCTGCTGTGGAGATTTCAGCTGCAGTCTGTGCACCTGTCTGAGGTAATGCCGCCATTTTAGATATGTCCTGCTTTTCAAAAAGCTCAAACTCAGGACCCGGGGTTCCTCTGGAATGTCTTCCCGGCATATGAAGAAGCCCTGTGATATCTGCTGCCTTCTCCTGTTATTTAGGGAAATCCTGTCAGCCTCTTCCCACTGCTTATTAAAGCTGTATGGCTAGCGCTGTGTGGAGCTCCAGGCTTACACAGCCATCCCGGGAGCCTCCACGCATGCACTCCTTTTTATAGATTTTTTTATTTATGTTTTCTGTATATTGCTTTTATATATTTGATTTCCCTGTTATACCGGTTTTCAACCCCAAGATGGCAGCATTATGTCTACTAGAGAGGCAGTTTTTTTGAATAAACTGTAATTCTATTAACTACTCTTAATATTTCCATTTTTGGATTTTTTTAAGTATTCTTAATTTTTTCCTATTATTATTATTATTATTATTGTTTCCAATCTGGCCCGATTTCTTTTCTTTTCCCCTCTCAGAGATTATATGGATACATTTATTGTTTCCTATTTAGTCTCCCTAAACATGGCCGCCGTGGGTGTTTCTAGCCATGTATTTTGAGACTTGGATGTAAACATCCGGTTGTCTGTGGTTCCACTTCCTGCGGATGGGAGAGAGGATTGGCACAAAGGGGAATGGGCATATCTACTTCCGCCCTTCCTTCTATATAAAGAAGTCACTATGAACTCTAACCACGCCCTTGATGACGTTCGATTGGATGAAACGCCACATTGGGAGGAGTTCTGAGGTCACGACACTGAAACGTGTTGAATGTGGCCATCTTTGTGGTTGGTAACAAATGCTGCTTATACAGACTGCTGTTTTTTACGTGCTTGTTTTTATCTGATGAAATGTGAGTACCCTGGATTTTTCTTTGAATAAATATGACCCTGGTTTTATAATACTACACCATGTGGAGTTCCTTCTTTTATATTTTATGCATGCACCTCTGATTATTTGGTGGAACTACAAGACCCAGCCATCTGTAATGGTTTCCTGGCTTTGTGGATTTATCATGCCTGTTTGACCACCTATGATTAAGTGGTCCATTCTTTTTGGTAAGAGGCCTGGTGTGTTGATGTTCGGTGGAGGATAAGTCCATATTCACCTAATTTGTATTCCTGTCTATACCGTGGGTGATTCCAGCATTTTCTCCTGAACAAGGACTTTATTTCAAACACTATGGACTTTTTTCATTTGTAATACTACATTTTTTAGCGCTGCATATCATTATTTGTCATGCTTCTTATTGTCACCATACAATTTATGTATATAAAAGAATTTCGCGCAATGAATAGCTTAAAAATAATAATAAATATAAAGTGCAATATGTATATTGACCAGTAGTGGACGCTGGTGCTGGTGAGAGGTAATTACTGGTTCATTAAAATACTTATGTGACTAGTGATGGATATATTACACATAAGTATTTTAATGAACCAGTAATTACCTCTCACCAGCACCAGCGTCCACTACTGGTCAATTTACATATTGCACTTTATATTTATTATTATTTTTTAGCTATTCATTGCGCGAAATTCTTTTATATACCTATCCTCATTTGTGTATTTGTGAACACGCCACATTTTGCAGCACAGCACTATTGTTAACGCACTTTAGACTATCTGTATACTCCAAGTAGCGCGAGGGGTACATATTTACACCATACAATTTATGCAGCTGCTTTATTACTGTCACTAGCGCAGTGATTAAAGTGGAGCTCCGTCCTGGGGGAAAAAAAAATTTTTTTTTAAAGTCAGCAGCTACAAATACTGCAGCTGCTGACTTTTAAAAATCGGACACTTACCTGTCCAGGGGGCCCGCGATGCGGGGGAACGAGACCCCCCCTCGTTCCACGAGCCGCTCGCGGCGCCCGCATTCCTAATGTGGGAAGCCAGGCTGTGGCTTCACAGCCGGGCACCCACTGCGCATGCGCGAGCGGCACCGTGCGCCGTGATTTGACGCTCAGTCATCTGGGACACGTGACAGGTCCCAGATGACTGTGCGGTGCCGAGGGGGAAGTGACGTTTAGCCCGGGCACTGAAGGTGGCAGACTACGAGGGACCCCATAGCAACAGGCATTTGGAGGTGAGTAAAATTTTTTTTTTTTTCCATATTTTTTTTTTTTTATTTTTTTTAGGATTTTTAAGCCCCCTTTTTTTTTTTGACTGGAACCCCACTTTAATCTTGAATTTATAAAATGTTGTCATGCCTAAAGTCTCCAACGGGGGCTGTCAAGAGCACGTACCTGATTCCATGCTTGTCAGTCTTGCTCTGTGTCATTTCAAGTAGCACGTTCCTCTGGCCCAAGCCCAGGTAAGATGTTGGAAAGATGGGCTTTTTCTTGTGGAATCCCCCACCTGGACAGGTATTTCTTCTCTCCAGGAGGCGAGGGAGCAGGGGTCAGTCGGCGGTATGCCGCGTCGCTCCCGCCATCACCACCATAGTACGGTCTTTTTCTCCAGCGGCTCTCCTCCACCCCAGCCCTCCCCTGCATGCCGGTCCGGTCGGATCAGAGCCCCTCTCGCACGGGAAAGCAGTCCTTTTTTTGAAAAGTGAGGGAGGGGCACGGTGGTAAGTCGGAGGGGGGTAGGGCTTAGTGTGGCGTTGACGTGGCTCAGACGTTCACAAACGCGGGGCTGTGTAAAGTGCACCTTTTTGCAGGTGCATTCAGGTAACGGAGGGACACAGAGCAGACGGGGGCATGTGAGTGTTGGTGACACAGGCATTCTCAGGGCACGTTTACTTGGCATCAGGCTGAGCTTTAATAGCAGCAGCAGTTGCTGGACTATTTGCTTAGCAATTGGTGCAGTAGTACCTCCCCATTTGTGCTTGGCACTATGGGCAGAAGTGGAGGTACAAGTACCCCATTTGCTTAGCAATTGGTGCAGTAGTACCTCCCCATTTGTGCTTGGCACTATGGGCAGAAGTGGAGGTACAAGTACCCCAAAAAACAAGGGCTCAAAGGGTTCGCCCTCGGGCTCTAAGGACCCTCCCTCTGCAACACAATCCCCCCTGAAGGGCTAGGTAGGCTGGTCAGAGTAACCTGTCAGGGGTTGCAATTGCTTCCTACATTTCAGCCCCTGTCTATATTACTGAGGTTTTCTCCTCGGCTATGATTGGATTAGAGGAAAGGTTAGCGTTTTTAATTCCATCTCCACAGAGTGGAAGAAAACGCATTAGGGTCCCCCACAGAGAAACAGTGGGAGGGGGAAGAGGAACTCTCTCAGGGGACCGTGAAGAGGCTGATGACTCCTCTTCTGAGGGATCAAGTAGGGAAGGACTTTCTTCAGCTTCACAAGCTGAGAAGTTGCTGGTGCAATCTCTTACTGAAATGGTCCGCTCCACATTTTAAAAGTTTTTGAGTTTACTAAAGCCTCCTCAAGCTTGCGTGCCTTCCTGTCCGTTCATTGCTGGAAAAGCTTATGTATGCTGAGTGGGATCACCCAGATAAGCATTTTTTCTCTCCTAAAAAAAGTTTTCAACACTTTATCCTATGGAGGAAAAAAATTACTAAGAGGTGGGGTATTCCAGCAATTGATGCTGCTATGTCCTCTGTATATAAAAATTTGACTTGTCCAGTTGACAATGCTCAAGTGCTTAGGAATCCATCTGATGAAAAATTGGAATTTCTGTTAAATGTTTTTTCTTTAGCAGGTTCAGTAGCTCAACCTGCAGTGGCGGCAATTGGGGTATGTCAATCCCTGAGAGACCATTTTGAGACAGGTGCTCAAGGTTTTCCCTGAACAGCAGGCCCGGGATTTAGTAACGCTGCCAGGGGCTTTGTGTTTTGCAATTGATGCAATCAGAGATTCTATTCTGCAAACCTCTCACTTTACGATTGGGTTGGGGCATATCCGTAGAATCTTATGGTTGAAAAGTGGTCAGCCGAAGTGTCATGCAAAAAGCTCCTGGCTGGTTTTCCTTTCTGCGGTGAAAGGCGGTTTGGGGATGGGGAAAGGTACCCTTTTGCCAGTTAAGAAAAGGAGCAATACGTCCCTCATTTAAACAGGCTCTTTCTCCAGGGCCAGGGGCATCTGCCTTCAGGTAGTCGTGACGTCCTCCACTGTCAGGTTCAAGAGGACCCCAGGGACAAAAGAAGTCCTGGGGGAGGAAGCCTACAAGACAGAATGCTAAAGCCTCTTATGAAGGGGCGCCCCCGCTCGTTTGAGTGGGGGGGGAAGAATTCTGCAGTTCTAAAGGGTCTGGCAGGAGGAGTTTGGAGACAGATGTATGGTCTCCATAGTAGCTCTAGGCTACAAACTAGAGATCCGATATTTCCTGTCTCCTCGTTTTCCTCAGGGCAAATGTCCAAAGATCCAGAGGAAAAGAAGTCTCCTTTTCAAGCATTTAGACCGACTATTGTCTCAAAAGGGGTCATGGAGGTCCCCGCGATGGAGCAGGGGTTGTTTTTTTTTTTTTCAAACCTTTGCCAAAACTGTGCCAAACCAAATGGGGATGTCGGACCCATGTTAGATCTCAAGGATCTAAACCGGTTCCTGACTATCTGCTTTTTCCGCATGGAATCAATCCAATCTGTTGTCTCCATCCTATAAGGAGGGGAACTTCGACATCAGGGATACAACCCTGCATGTGCCTATTTTCCCCGCTCTTCAAAAATATCTGCATTTTTGAAGTAGAAAAATGCCACTTTCAGTTTGTAGCCTTTCCTTTCGGTCTAGCTACTGCACCTCGGGTGTTTACAAAACTTCTGGCCCTTCCTCTGGCCAGTTTAAAGACTCAAGGTATAACAATTGTAGCATACCTAGACATACCTAGGTCGGTAGCCCGCTTAGACCAAAGCATGGTCTCCACAATCAGCGGTCAGGTCAGGGCAAAGAAGGGTCCTTCTATTCGCCTTTGCATGAGGTTGTTGGGAAAGATGGTGGGTTGATTCAAAACGGTTCCCTATGCTCAGTCTCATTCGAGACTGCTGCAGAACAGTATCCTATATACCTGGAGTAAGGGGGTCCAATCCCTAAATTTTCCAAAGCTTCTGTCGCCAAAGCTGCACCAGAGCCTCAGTTGGTGGAGGATATCCAAGAATCTGCAGAAGGGGAAACCCTTCGTACCAGTTACCTGAAAGGTGGTAACAGCTGCCAGCCTTGTGGCTTGAGGAGCAGTCCTGGAAGAGACGACTGTCCAAGGGAAATGGTCCAGAACTGAAAGGACCTTGCCCATCAACATTCTAGAGTTTCGGGCAGCGCGCCTAGCCCTAAGGGCCTGGACATGCAGGTTGCGGAATTGTCCTATCAGGATTCAATCCGACTATGCCACAGCAGTGGCTTACAGTATATCAATCACCAAGGGGGCACCAGAAATCATACAGCCCAGGGAGAGGTAAACCGTTTCCTAACCTGGCAGAAAAGCATGTGCCGTGCATATCGGCAATCTTCATTCCAGGGGTAGAAAATTGGCAGGCGGGCGACTTGAGTCGCCAGCAGTTGTTCCCAGAAAAATGGTCCCTTCACCCCAACATTTTCCTTTCTATATGCAAAAGATGAGGGACCCCGGACGTAGATCTGTTTACATCCAGGTTCAACAACAAAATCGACAACTTTGTGTCAAGAACAAGGGATCCACTCGCATACGGAACTTTTCACTGATTTATGCATTTCCCTCCTATTCTGCTGCTACCACAACTTCTTTGCAGGATCAAGCAGGAAGGAAAGTCGTGGTTCTTGTGGCCCCAGAATGGCCCAGAACATTTTGGTATGCAGAGATCGTAAAGATGGCGGTAGGGGCCCCATGTCTATCGCAGGGACCGGTGTTCCATCCTACATTACAAATGCTTAATTGAACGGTTTGGCTATTGAAACCCATATTCTGAAGAATTGTGGACTTTCAGGCTCAGTGATATCTACCTTGATTAATACAAGGAAGCCAGCTTCCAGAGTCTTTTATTATAGAGTCTGGAAGGCATATGTTTCCTGGTGTGAGACCAGGGGTTGGCGTCCTAGAAAGTATGTTCTAGGTCAGGGATATGCAATTAGCGGACCTCCAGCTGTTGCAAAACTACAAGTCCCATCATGCCTCTGCCTCTGGGTGTCATGCTTGTGGCTGTCAGAGTCTTGCTATATACCTCATGGGACTTGTAGTTCTGCAACAGCTGGAGGTCCGCTAATTGCATATCCCTGTTCTAGGTAGAAGCCTTGCTTTTATGCAAATAGGATTAGAAATAAACCTGGTTTTGAGTACCGTCAAAGGCCAGGTCTCAGCCTTATCAGTATTGTTTCAACGACCACTTGCTTCGCATTTCCTGGTCAATAGTTTTATACAGGGGGTGACACGACTTAACCTTAAAACCTTGGGACTTGGATTTGGTTTTGTCGGTTTTACAAAAACAGCCTTTTGAGCCGATACGACATACTCCCTTGATCCTTTTCAGAAGGAAGTTGGTTTCTGGTTGCCATATCTTTTGCAAGAAGGGTATCAGAATTGGCTGCTAGCTTTCTGCCGAAGGTGATTTCAGGTTTTCATTTAAACCAGGATATTTTTCTGCCTTCATTTTTTCCAGAGCCCTGTTCAACAGAAGAAGTCACTACAGTCTTTGGATGTAGTGAGAGCAGTCAAAATCTATTTGAAGGTGACTGCTCAGTTTCGGAAAACAGACGTTTGTGTTGCCTGAAGGTCCTAGGAAAGGACAGGTGGCGTCGAAATCCACTATTGCCAAATGGATTCGAAGAGGAAAGTTCCACCTTTTCAAATCAAAGCGCACTCCACCAGGGCTGTTAGTGCTTTGTGGGCAGTGCATCACCAAGCCTCTATGACTCAAATCTGCAAGGCCGTAACTTGGTCAGTCCATACATTCACCAGATTCTATCGCCTTTGGGCGCAGTGTGCTGCAGGCAGCGGTATAGGTCCTCAGGTCTGATTGCACCCTACTTTTGTTGGTGTCCCCTCCCCTCAGATAGCAATGCTCTGGGACATCTCATACAGTAATTATGTAGCTCTGTGTCCCGTGATGTACGATAAAGAAAATAGGATTTTTATAACGGCTTACCAATAAAATCCCTTTTTTTTTGGAGTATATCACGGGACACAGAGGTCCCTCCCCTCTTTAATTCACGTATATTGCTTTGCTACAAAACTGAGGTACTCCCAGTAAGGGGAGGGGTTTTATAGGGAGCTAAACTTCCTGTCTAGGGTGTGCCAGTGTCCATCACCTAAAGGTGCCTATATAACCATACAGTAATTACTGTGGCTCTGTGTCCCGTGATGTACTCCAAGCTGTGTGATCACGAGATCCTTGAGATTACCCTGTGACATCAGCCAGCCAGTAATGGGACCACACAGCGGGGTGTGCAAAAAGGTATTTAGCCTTGTCATTAAAAAAACAAAACACATACACAGTAGTTAATAGCTGCATATGGCAGCGGAGTAGTGGCAGGAGGGGTGGGGAGGAGATTGTCTCTCACACTGACAGGCAGGGAGGGAGAGGGGAGAGACTCAGAGCAGAGCACACACGATGACAGAGGCATGTAAACTGACCACGGTATGATGGCTCGGCATTCAGGCTTTCTTTGCTGTAGCACTCGGCGGTGCATCCAAATATGATCAAGAAAAACAAAAAAAGGCAGACCATAGCATAATACGTTTTTAAAAAACGATAATGAGTAATTTATTCGTAAAATGTACTCACATAAGCACAGGATAAAAGAAGCACATAAAACTCCACATGGAGTGACACAGAACGCCGGCCGGCTTGTAGTGGAAACGGACCCTTCCTCCTTCAGGAGCGTTGAACGTGATGACGTCACTGCACGCCTTCCCAGAAGCTTTTCGTCTTACAAGACATTCTCAATGGGGATAGGGCCGTGCAGTGGGTCATGTCATTAAATAGGAAACGCCTCATTGTGGGAGGTGAGGGGACGGAGAGAGAACTCCATCTTAACTCAGGGAAAATTTGCCCTTAGATGACAAACTTTATGAGAGAAAACGGTGTATTGCTTAACCTGGTCACAACTAGAAAAAGAGATCAGTTGCTACCCAGGAGGAACAAAAATACATGGACATAAATAATAAAGTGTAAATATATGATAGCAAATATATGTAACCCGTGACGGTGTGTGTTTGGGCATATATTGTGAGCTAAAAAATTCTTATATATATCCATTAATGAACCTTTGCGGCCATTACAGTTACATTAGGTCAAATAATGGAAGAAAAATATATGGTGACTTGGTCTTCAAATTACATTTTTTAAAAAATTAAACTAAGATATAATATTTCATAAATCCAAAATCGTGAAAAAAAGGGGAAATATATATATTCCTCTCAAATCTACAAAACTCGTGAAAAGAAAGCCACACTAAATAATGAGGAAAATACCCTGTCAACTATCACTTGAATGCGACGAGCATGGGTATCCTCATGGTTAAAACCATAATAATGTGTAGTGACATATTAGTTTGTTAGATAATGATATCTAGCTTTTAGAAAGGAAAACAGTGTAAGTGAAACAACGTGAAATATGTAAATAATAACATTGGACCAATCTCAATCTACCAGGGGTTCCCCAGACTCAGAAAGAGGAGGAGTCCGTTACCAGCATACCCTAACAGGCATAAGGTCTGATGGCACCATATTTCGGGGCTCAGAATTCAATAACATAAATATCATTGACTACTAAATTGCAACCAATCCCTAAACACCACCGAAAGTGTATAGGTTAGGGAAAGGGGCAAAAGGGAAACAAAAGGGGGGAGGGAAGGGGGGGAAACCCAAGTCTCTATGTTTGGGGTGAGAAATATGCTCCTGAAATAATAATAATAGGAGTGGTTTAGAACACAGACAATGTTCTTACTCACAGGAGGCTGTAGTTATAGAAACCAGTTTCTAGAGGAGAAAAATGGGGCACGATCTTAATCCCCGAACTAAGGTGGCCATGACAAACCCAATTACATCTGTTTCAGACAAAATGGTTTTGAACAGTGTTTACATTGTTTACATTATTTGAAAGCATACAGGTATCTTCTAGATCGATTAAGCATTGTTAATAAATGCATTAACGTCTGTCTCAATGTTCATTCCGTACGGGACATAAGTTTTTAGTCGGTGAATCCAGGCCATCTCCATTTTCGAGATTTCCCTGACCAAAAGGTCACCTCTCCAATTGGGCTTATGTTTATCAATGCCCAAGAAGAGTGTATTAGAAGGATCCCTGTTATGTACTAGACGGTAATGGTTTGAGACAGAATGATTTTTGAAGCCTGAAATAATGTTTGTAATGTGTTCATTCAGGCGTACTTGCAATGGACGTTTAGTCCGGCCCACATACTGCAAGCCACACGGGCATTGCAGTAGATAAACCACTCCAGTGGAAGCACACGTAATACACAGTTTAATCGTGAATGTCCTTTGTGTAGCTGTAGATAAAACAGAGGTGATCCTTCTGGATGGATTAGAGTTAAACCGGCAGACTCTACAACGTTTACATTGATAGAATCCACTCAGATGATCAAAAAACCCTTTGCTTCTCACTGGTGGATTGAGAACGTTTGGAGCCACTTGGCCCTGCAGAGACTGTGCACCCCTGAAAATGACCCTTGGTTGCGGTGGTACAATACTACCAAGAACGGTATCATTGGTGATAATGTGCCAATGTTTCTTGATTAATTGCTTTATATTATTATGTTGTATGGAGTAGGTCGTAATGAATGGTACAGCTCGAAAATGGAGATGGCCTGGATTCACCGACTAAAAACTTATGTCCCGTACGGAATGAACATTGAGACAGACGTTAATGCATTTATTAACAATGCTTAATCGATCTAGAAGATACCTGTATGCTTTCAAATAATGTAAACAATGTAAACACTGTTCAAAACCATTTTGTCTGAAACAGATGTAATTGGGTTTGTCATGGCCACCTTAGTTCGGGGATTAAGATCGTGCCCCATTTTTCTCCTCTAGAAACTGGTTTCTATAACTACAGCCTCCTGTGAGTAAGAACATTGTCTGTGTTCTAAACCACTCCTATTATTATTATTTCAGGAGCATATTTCTCACCCCAAACATAGAGACTTGGGTTTCCCCCCCTTCCCTCCCCCCTTTTGTTTCCCTTTTGCCCCTTTCCCTAACCTATACACTTTCGGTGGTGTTTAGGGATTGGTTGCAATTTAGTAGTCAATGATATTTATGTTATTGAATTCTGAGCCCCGAAATATGGTGCCATCAGACCTTATGCCTGTTAGGGTATGCTGGTAACGGACTCCTCCTCTTTCTGAGTCTGGGGAACCCCTGGTAGATTGAGATTGGTCCAATGTTATTATTTACATATTTCACGTTGTTTCACTTACACTGTTTTCCTTTCTAAAAGCTAGATATCATTATCTAACAAACTAATATGTCACTACACATTATTATGGTTTTAACCATGAGGATACCCATGCTCGTCACATTCAAGTGATAGTTGACAGGGTATTTTCCTCATTATTTAGTGTGGCTTTCTTTTCACGAGTTTTGTAGATTTGAGAGGAATATATATATTTCCCCTTTTTTTCACGATTTTGGATTTATGAAATATTATATCTTAGTTTAATTTTTAAAAAAATGTAATTTGAAGACCAAGTCACCATATATTTTTCTTCCATTATTTGACCTAATGTAACTGTAATAGCCGCAAAGGTTCATTAATGGATATATATAAGAATTTTTTAGCTCACAATATATGCCCAAACACACACCGTCACGGGTTACATATATTTGCTATCATATATTTACACTTTATTATTTATGTCCATGTATTTTTGTTCCTCCTGGGTAGCAACTGATCTCTTTTTCTAGTTGTGACCAGGTTAAGCAATACACCGTTTTCTCTCATAAAGTTTGTCATCTAAGGGCAAATTTTCCCTGAGTTAAGATGGAGTTCTCTCTCCGTCCCCTCACCTCCCACAATGAGGCGTTTCCTATTTAATGACATGACCCACTGCACGGCCCTATCCCCATTGAGAATGTCTTGTAAGACGAAAAGCTTCTGGGAAGGCGTGCAGTGACGTCATCACGTTCAACGCTCCTGAAGGAGGAAGGGTCCGTTTCCACTACAAGCCGGCCGGCGTTCTGTGTCACTCCATGTGGAGTTTTATGTGCTTCTTTTATCCTGTGCTTATGTGAGTACATTTTACGAATAAATTACTCATTATCGTTTTTAAAAAACGTATTATGCTATGGTCTGCCTTTTTTTGTTTTTCTTGATTATATTTGGATGCACCGCCGAGTGCTAGCCTGGGTCTGATTATCCATTGGGTCTGGTCTGAGGTCCTGGTTCCGGTGTGATTGGCAGATGCTGGGATTTCTTTTCTGATTTGGAGTTCGATCGTTCCTTTTTGAAGTTAGGATCTGTCTATGGGCTCAATCTGAAAGGCTTTACCTTGCCTGTCATCTGGTAAGGGTAATATATATTGGTGGTGGCACTCTCGTGTGGTGTGGAGCACAGCGGTGTGACAGGAGATTTAGTCTGATGTACCCAGCCTCAGAAATTCATCCTAGGACAATACTCACCCCATGAACTGTTCACACTTTCACACAGATCCATATGTATATGGTCCCCAGTTTGATTTATAATCCAGGACTTTTTTGGCTATATGTTGCTACTGCCAATCACCTTACTATCCACCACCATTACTTCAGAGTATTATTACTGTTGTGTCTTTTATGCACTAGTGATGTTCTAACAGTCTTTGATCGGACTGTCTTCTATTAGGGTATAGACTTTTTAGCTTATTTACCTGGCGCAGTTTTTTCTTTTTCATATTGTATTGTGTTTATCCCACTATCCTGCAGCCGGGTTAGGTATTATTTATATTTAGTATTTATTATTTTCATTTGCTCCCTTTCCTCAAACCCTTTCCCCTTCCCCTCCCCCCCTAGCTCTATTTTGGTGAGCGCGGTTTTTTCTGTTAACCATTTGCTTCTGATATTATCACTGCTGCTTAAACCACATAGAGAAAACACCCCCCATTTTCAGAATGGACATCTTTGAATTTAGGGCCACTAAGGTCGTTAATATAGAGGGCGTCTTTGAGGCCTATAAAGATGATGAGGGTGACCTAACTGCCACCTTCACCCGTCTAAAAAATCTAATGATCTCAGAAAATCACACTAAGTGGGACATAGCCTACTTGGAGACCTATATACGAAACCTTATGGTACCCAGGAGCCTTCGATGGGATATAGCACCCCAGAAGGGAGACACGGACTTGGAAGAATGGTTCAAATATTTTAACCAGTCCGGTATCTCTTTTCTCCGCTTCCTAGTTGAGAGAAAGACTGCTAAACTATCAAAATTGGACGATGAAATCAAGCTTATCCAAACCAAACTAAACCCTGTTAAAGAGGGAGATGAATATAAGGAGAAATCAGGAAACCTTCTTAAAGTACTAGAGAAAGAAGATAGGGACCAGAGGTTGAAAAAGAAGAAAAAGTTTAATAGAGATCTTGCCGACTACCAAAATAACATTGTCTTTAATTGGCAAAAAAAGATTTTGGATGAGCTGGCAAAGACAGCTTCTTCAGAAATGGATACCTCTGCACCCCCCTCCCAGTCATTAGGAGTGGGATCTCAATCTACACAATCCACCATTCCCAAACGGGTCCAGTCCAAAAATAAAACAGGAGGGAATTTG
Organism: Lithobates sylvaticus; assembly: GCA_028564925.1. Lineage (NCBI taxonomy): Eukaryota > Metazoa > Chordata > Amphibia > Anura > Ranidae > Lithobates > Lithobates sylvaticus. The sequence goes on along the minus strand of CM053031.1, from coordinate 221,640,778 downwards.
AGTTCGCAGTCTCCTAGGAATAATATCCCTCGAGGCAGTCTGCCTCATGCGAACCAAACATACCCCTATAAAGCCTCTAGGCCCACCTATGGTTCTGTGGATCCAAAGATATACCCTCCAGGTCCCCCCTTGAAACAGAGAGGCTTGACCCCCAGGGGTAGAGGTTGGAACCCAGGAAACACTAGGGGGAGGGGCCATGTATACGAACACAGAGGTGGAGGGACCCATACCGACCGTATGGAGGGTTGGAAGCCTAGTGCCCATGATTACTGGGACTCACAACCACCCCCGTGGTACCATACAGAGTCAGGATGGGACCACCATATCCCTCTACAAAATTCTTTTTACCCCCTTGGAGAGCTGGATACTTCCAGTATGGACCCTTCTTTTGAGTACCCCTTTGAACAAAGGCCAATACCCACTTTTGGTCCCCCTGGTAGGATTCCGAGTAGACCAGTGGGCCCTCAGGCCCCCCAGACACCTGGCCTACGAGAGAGTTGGGGTTTTCACAAACCCACACAAGGACAAAAAAGAATGGGAGAAAGAGAAGAGGAACCAGAGGGGGGAGGCGGGTCAGATCAACTCAAAAGACCTCGGATGTAGCAGGACTAGGTATTTTTAATCTTAGTTCCAAAACCCTGTCACAACCAGAAAAATGTTTGCTTGATAAAGGCCTTAAATTTGCCCCTCCTAGACGTCTGGACAAGTTTCAGACGTTCATGGACATACATATCTTTGTGAGGCAACTTAACATAAAAAGATATTTTTCCGGAATTCCCCAAAATAGTCAAGTCACAATTAGTGAGTTCACACACTCCGGTTTGAGGAATGCTTCCCTCTTTAATCCTCCAGGTGCGTTAGCACCACCCCTTCGTGTGTTTAGGGATGTGTTGCTGAGGGATTTAGATGCCCTGGAGGTTAAGAGAGCCAAGCTGAGTAAAAATTTAAAAGAAGGTTTGGAATCACTCTGTCAGAACAAGGATCTGGTGGTGAGACCAGCCGATAAGGGGGGTGCGATTGTAGTCCTGGACAAAACGGACTATTTGGCCGAGATGTCTAGAATTGTTGGTGATACTAACACCTACACTCCCTTAACCAGTGACCCCAAGTTGAAATATACTAGGGCACTCGAGGCTTTGGTAGCTGAGGGTTTCTATGAGGGGATACTCACTGCCAAAGAAAGGCTGTTTCTCATCCCGAAAGCCCCCCGAACACCGACTATCTACTACCTCCCTAAGCTACATAAGGATCCTGTCTGCCCCCCGGGACGCCCCATCGTGAGTGGTATCGATTCCATCACGTCCCGGGTGGGCAGATATATAGACTTTTATTTACAGCCCCTGGTACGGTCCATGCCCTCCTACGTGAGAGACTCCAAACATATTATCAACCTTTTGTCGGGGAAGTCTCCCACGAGTGGGATGTGGATGGCAACCATAGACGTTAATTCTTTGTATACCATCATCCCCCATGATTTAGGTTTCGATGCTGTAAAGACTTATCTCGAAAGGGACTCAGGCCTTCCCCATAAGCAAGTGAAGTTCCTTATGTCTCTGTTGAAATTTGCGGCATCATCCAATTACTTTTGGTTTGATGGCAACTTCTACAGACAGGATACCGGAGTGGCTATGGGTGCAAAATATGCCCCCAGTTTGGCTAATTTATTTATGGCCAAATGGGAGGAGGATGTCATCTATTCCCGGGATATACCTCAAGTTGCCCTTTGGGCTAGGTATATAGATGACATCCTCCTCCTGTGGGATGGCCAATACGAAGATCTGGAAAAATTCATGAATGACCTCAATGTCAACCAAAGAGGAATCATTCTTAAATTTGAAGCCAGCCAAGCTGATGTCCACTATCTCGATTTGAACATCAGTATTAGAGATAGGGTCTTTTCTACTTCAACCTTCTTTAAAGCCACCGATAGGAACTCCTATATTCCAATCGGGAGTTGCCATCATAACACTTGGCTAAAGGCCATTCCTAAGAGTCAATTTCTGAGACTCCGGAGAAATTGCTCTGAGGACCATCAGTTCCTCACTCAGGCTGAGGTTCTGGTCAGTCGGTTTATTGAGAAAGGTTACTCAGAGGGTGAACTCCGGGAAACACTCAAGAACGTAAGTGTTAAAAACAGAGGAGAACTGTTGATGGAGAAGGCCCCTGTGAACTCACCGGGGACAGCCCCGGCTGTACCATTCATTACGACCTACTCCATACAACATAATAATATAAAGCAATTAATCAAGAAACATTGGCACATTATCACCAATGATACCGTTCTTGGTAGTATTGTACCACCGCAACCAAGGGTCATTTTCAGGGGTGCACAGTCTCTGCAGGGCCAAGTGGCTCCAAACGTTCTCAATCCACCAGTGAGAAGCAAAGGGTTTTTTGATCATCTGAGTGGATTCTATCAATGTAAACGTTGTAGAGTCTGCCGGTTTAACTCTAATCCATCCAGAAGGATCACCTCTGTTTTATCTACAGCTACACAAAGGACATTCACGATTAAACCGTGTATTACGTGTGCTTCCACTGGAGTGGTTTATCTACTGCAATGCCCGTGTGGCTTGCAGTATGTGGGCCGGACTAAACGTCCATTGCAAGTACGCCTGAATGAACACATTACAAACATTATTTCAGGCTTCAAAAATCATTCTGTCTCAAATCATTACCGTCTAGTACATAACAGGGATCCTTCTAATACACTCTTCTTGGGCATTGATAAACATAAGCCCAATTGGAGAGGTGACCTTTTGGTCAGGGAAATCTCGAAAATGGAGATGGCCTGGATTCACCGACTAAAAACTTATGTCCCGTACGGAATGAACATTGAGACAGACGTTAATGCATTTATTAACAATGCTTAATCGATCTAGAAGATACCTGTATGCTTTCAAATAATGTAAACAATGTAAACACTGTTCAAAACCATTTTGTCTGAAACAGATGTAATTGGGTTTGTCATGGCCACCTTAGTTCGGGGATTAAGATCGTGCCCCATTTTTCTCCTCTAGAAACTGGTTTCTATAACTACAGCCTCCTGTGAGTAAGAACATTGTCTGTGTTCTAAACCACTCCTATTATTATTATTTCAGGAGCATATTTCTCACCCCAAACATAGAGACTTGGGTTTCCCCCCCTTCCCTCCCCCCTTTTGTTTCCCTTTTGCCCCTTTCCCTAACCTATACACTTTCGGTGGTGTTTAGGGATTGGTTGCAATTTAGTAGTCAATGATATTTATGTTATTGAATTCTGAGCCCCGAAATATGGTGCCATCAGACCTTATGCCTGTTAGGGTATGCTGGTAACGGACTCCTCCTCTTTCTGAGTCTGGGGAACCCCTGGTAGATTGAGATTGGTCCAATGTTATTATTTACATATTTCACGTTGTTTCACTTACACTGTTTTCCTTTCTAAAAGCTAGATATCATTATCTAACAAACTAATATGTCACTACACATTATTATGGTTTTAACCATGAGGATACCCATGCTCGTCGCATTCAAGTGATAGATGACAGGGTATTTTCCTTATTATTTAGTGTGGCTTTCTTTTCACGAGTTTTGTAGATTTGAGAGGAATATATATATTTCCCCTTTTTTTCACGATTTTGGATTTATGAAATATTATATCTTAGTTTAATTTTTTAAAAAATGTAATTTGAAGACCAAGTCACCATATATTTTTCTTCCATTATTTGACCTAATGTAACTGTAATAGCCGCAAAGGTTCATTAATGGATATATATAAGAATTTTTTAGCTCACAATATATGCCCAAACACACACCGTCACGGGTTACATATATTTGCTATCATATATTTACACTTTATTATTTATGTCCATGTATTTTTGTTCCTCCTGGGAAGCAACTGATCTCTTTTTCTAGTTGTGACCAGGTTAAGCAATACACCGTTTTCTCTCATAAAGTTTGTCATCTAAGGGCAAATTTTCCCTGAGTTAAGATGGAGTTCTCTCTCCGTCCCCTCACCTCCCACAATGAGGCGTTTCCTATTTAATGACATGACCCACTGCACGGCCCTATCCCCATTGAGAATGTCTTGTAAGACGAAAAGCTTCTGGGAAGGCGTGCAGTGACGTCATCACGTTCAACGCTCCTGAAGGAGGAAGGGTCCGTTTCCACTACAAGCCGGCCGGCGTTCTGTGTCACTCCATGTGGAGTTTTATGTGCTTCTTTTATCCTGTGCTTATGTGAGTACATTTTACGAATAAATTACTCATTATCGTTTTTAAAAACGTATTATGCTATGGTCTGCCTTTTTTTTTTTTCTTGATTATATTTGGATGCACCGCCGAGTGCTAGCCTGGGTCTGATTATCCATTGGGTCTGGTCTGAGGTCCTGGTTCCGGTGTGATTGGCAGATGCTGGGAGTTCTTTTCTGACTTGGAGTTCGATCGTTCCTTTTTGAAGTTAGGATCTGTCTATGGGCTCAATCTGAAAGGCTTTACCTTGCCTGTCATCTGGTAAGGGTAACATATATTGGTGGTGGCACTCTCGTGTGGTGTGGAGCACAGCGGTGTGACAGGAGATTTAGTCTGATGTACCCAGCCTCAGAAATTCATCCTAGGACAATACTCACCCCATGAACTGTTCACACTTTCACACAGATCCATATGTATATGGTCCCCAGTTTGATTCATAATCCAGGACTTTTTTGGCTATATGTTGCTACTGCCAATCACCTACTATCCACCACCATTACTTCAGAGTATTATTACTGTTGTGTTTTTTATGCACTAGTGATGTTCTAACAGTCTTTGATCGGACTGTTTCTATTTTGGTGAGCGCGGTTTTTTCTGTTAACCATTTTCTTTGCTGACCACTTCTTCTGAAAATGCAATTTGACTGGCTGCATTACTAAATCCTGCAACAAAAAGTGCTCTGTGAATGGAGGAGGTAAACCTTTCATTCATCTGCCTGTCCTCCAGGAAATTATAGTACAGCTTCTATGAATGGAGCAGTGGAGTGGAAAGGGTCTAGTCAGCACTTTTGAAGAAGGGTTCAGTGGCTCGCATTAAGCCCTGCTGCCCTGGAAGATCACAGCTACTTGGGTATCAGGGGACAAGGGACAGAATATTTCAACCAAAATAGCATCAGCACAAAGAACTCTTCTCATTTAATGTAAATATCACCCCGGTGCTGATTTAAAAAAAAAAAAAATTGCTAAATGTGTGTTTTAAATTATGCTTGTGCTCAAACACAGCATCTTGTCACTTTTATATAGTACTTTCATCAGGTAGGTAGGCTCATAGGCAGCTTAAAGTAACAACATTAAATTACATCCTTAGTCTATAAATATAATTCATATACTACTTAATGGCCCTGTAATCTACTTTTTATGAAATTGTTTCTTTGTGTTTTTCTACCTCCTTGTCCTAGTCCATCTTGGGAGAAAGCAACACTCCTACACTCAGTGGTACCAAGGTGATCGAACATCGCCACCCTCCAACAAGGTTTCAGATCTCAGCAGCAAAAAAAAAAAAATTTGGAGGAGGATGAGAGCAATAAAAGGTCTGTGTTTGAGTTAAGAACACATACTTGAACAGACTTTTTTAAAACCATAGTTTAATGTCAGTTTAATCACAAATCTGAATTGTATTATTGCTAATTTTTTATGATAAGGGTGAAAAGTGACCCAACAAGTACCAGCTGTGGCTTCACTAGAGACTTGCTGTCTCACAATATAACACTAACATTTCAGATCATGGGAAGTGGTGTTTGCAATCATGGAAGAAGGGTGGTCAAACTCTGATGCTCAGGGCTGGACCAAATCTTGTTCTTTTGAACTTTGACAGTAGTGAAATGAATCGAGTTGTAGATTAAAAAAAGCCTGTGAATTTGTCACACATCTATATTTTTTATGCAGAGGCCCTAGATAATAAAATGGTGGTTGTTGCAAATACTGCGTGACAAAAAATTGCATGTCTAAAATGTTAAACGAAAGTAATATTTTTATGTATTGCAACAGCACTCCTACACATAATACACCCAGCATTATAGGTAAGTTATTCTTTGAAAGCAAATACACTTTTGCACACTGATATTCCAGCTTTTTCTTAATTTTCTCTGCCCAACACAGCTAACATGACCCTAGTGCTGACAGAGGAGCATGGGGGGGGGGTCAAACAAGGATGGTGTCCCGGTGCCCAATGTACTCCTCTTCAACCAGTATGTTAGTACAATGCCCAAGGTTGTAATGCTGCACAATACAAATCTGTGGCTTTGTGTATCAAAAAGGAAGGCTGATCCACATGCTGTTACACAATTTTTAGGGAAAATTTTAGGCATTTTGCCAAGCCTCCCCTGAAGAACTCATAAGGCACCCCGATTGAGAAAGGCTGTCTTAGACCATAGAGATGATCAGGGACATTCCGGTGGGATGAGATAACCCAGAAAGGCCGTGAAGGGGGGTTCACCTCATTCCACTGCCTGTAAAGGCGATCCAGTGGCTAATTAGCTGCTAGGAATATTTTTACAACAAAGAGCATCGACGACTGAAAAAAACATATGGGATGAGTCCTGTAGCTGCAGGCTTGATCCTGGTATAACCACTTCAACTATGCAACGTATATGTACATTACCTGGGGCTAAAGTAGTTAAGATATGCTGAATTTGAAATAATTTGAAGCCACAGCTTTGGGTAGTAGAAGATGGCAGATGCACTGGAAATGTTAATGAATGAATCTCAGAAGGTCCACAGTTTTATGCAACTGATGACCTTCTGAGATTCATTCATTAGCATTTCTCGACGAGCCTTTGCCATTTGTTTATTTTCTTCTACCACCTGAAGCTGTGGCTTCAAATGATTTCAAATTTAGCATAACTTAATAACAGTTTGGCTGCATATTGAGGACATTTCATGGCCAGTGGCTGCTCTTCCAACTATGTTTGGGGTCAAATCACACTTTGCATCCTGGTGCATAGAGTGGTAACGTTATACATCCTAGCACATTACAGGGTATTCATTTTAAATGGTACCCCAAAGCACTGGGGCAATGCACTACAGCACACAGTACCGCTGGGAGAGTGCTGCTTGTAAAATTTTGTATCTGTTCTAGTGCATTGGCAGCCCATTTTAATTGATTGGTTGGCTTTAACGCAATGCACATTTACGTGATACCTCGCGTGTTAATGCACATGCATTAAAGGAGAAGTCCAGCCTGAGCATTTTAGGCTGGGCTTCTCCTAAGGGTCACAGGAGTGCAATTCGTTTTGCACTTTTGTGAACCGTTTTCAGCGGAAAGTGGTCTGAAGTCTGCTCTTCGTTGACGTCACTGCCATCAGTCGAGGCAGCGCGTCATCCGGACTTCCCAAGTCTGGATCCGCCAGCTGCCTTGATTGATGGCAGTCTCAGTGAACCGCTGAGACGGCTACTCCCTTCTCCTCCACAGCTCAGCGTTCCAATGAGCGTGGAGAAGCAGAGAGCAGAGATGCTGACTAACAGGCAGCAGCTCTCCTCTCAGTGATCTGTGAAAACCGAGCCATTGGCAGTGTTCGGTGGCTCCGTTCTCAGTGCAGAGGTGGTGGGGGACAGCTGCAGCATCGGTCTGATGGTCCAGCCACATAGGTAAGTATGAATCTAAATAAAAAAATAAAAAAAACTTCTCTTTTAATGCAGTACACAAGAATGGCAACGTGAATTGATCTGGAAAGTAGATATAAACTCCTGCCCAGCCTGCACCTGGGGCTGCATGCAGCTCTTTGTACAGTACTTATTGTGTGGCATTCAGAACTCCTTGAGACAGTCTGTGTTTTCCTTAGCCTAGGAGCTTACTCAAGCCAGTGACAAATATTTTTTACACTAGGTTCTAGTAGTTAAAAGGTTTGATTTATTTCTTTCATACTATTTTTTATCAGTAAAGTCCATCTCTTTCAAATTTTTATAACTGACCTGAAAGAAGTATTATATATGATACAAGTACATTTTTAAGGGCCCACATGTGCGTTGTGGTAATACTTGCTAAAAACGTATAAACTCATGACAACGCACCTTCCCTACGCCCCATTCATTTTAAATTAAATGGAGTAACATTTACAATAAATGGCAGTAGATTCCAATGCACTGCAGCGAACCACAGTGCATATCGGATGTGGTGCACTGTGTTTTAAAAAAATAAAAAAAAGGGTCATGTATTTTTCATCTATTGTGGTGCACACTATAAGCTTCCTTAATGAAGCGCACCGATAACGCGCGTTAATGCATGTATACTAACACACTACAACCGAATGCTTACATGTAAATGGGCCCTAGGGGGCTGTGCTGAGCACAGGTGTAAATGGGCCCTAGGGGGCTGTGCTGAGCACAAAGGTGAATGGGCCCTAGGGGGGCTGTAGGGAGCACAAATGTGGAAGCCTTTATTTGTAAAGGGGCTCAGACAGCAGTGTTGTGTCTTCAGTCTGACTCCTGAAGCATGTTTCCTGTCTCCCATAACTCCCATACCATGTCTGCATTCTCGGTCTCCGTATTCTACCAACTTGCCCCTTACCCATGTTTTTGGCTCACCATTGACTTTCCTACATTTGGCAGGGTACATTAACCACTTCAGCCCCGGAAGGTTTTACCTCCTTCCTGACCAGAGCACTTTTTCAATTTGGCACTGCGCTGCTTTAACTTGTAATTGCGCGGTCAGGCAATGGTGTACCCAAAAGAAATTTGCGTCCTCTTTTTCCCACACATAGAGCTTTCTTTTGGTGGTATTTGATCACCTCTGCGGTTTTTATTTTTTGTGATACAAATGAAAAAATATCCAAAATTTGGAAAGAAAAATATATTTTCTACTTTTTGTTATAAAAAAAAAATCCAATAGACTCAATTTTAGTCATACATTTAGGCCAAAATGTATTCAGCCACATGTCTCGGGTAAAAAAAAATTTCAATAAACGTATATATATTTTTTTTATATACTGTTTTTATTATTCTTCATCACATAAAGGATACATTTACAAACGTATTACATAAATGTTTTCTTATACAATTGTCAAATCATCAACAACTTATGTCATTTACTCTTTTATAAGATATATTTTCTCCTCTGATCATCCCTACACTCGGACGTGACGCCTCTGATCTTTTCTACACTTGGACGTGACACCTCTGATCATCCCTACACCAGGACAGGACACCTCTGATCATCCCTACACCGGACATGTCACCTCTGATCATCCCTACGTGACACCTCTGATCATCCCTACACTCGGACGTGACGCCTCTGATCATCCCTACACTCGGAAGTGACGCCTCTGATCATCCCTACACTCGGACGTGACGCCTCTGATCATCCCTACTCTCGGACGTGACGCCTCTGATCATCCCTACTCTCGGACGTGACGCCTCTGATCATCCCTACACTCGGACGTGACGCCTCTGATCATCCCTACACTCGGAAGTAAAACCTCTGACTCTGATCATCCCTACACTCGGACGTGACACCTCTGATCATCCCTACACTCGGACGCCTCTGATCATCCCTACTCTCGGACGTGTCACCTCTGATCATCCCTACACTTGGACGTGACACCTCTGATCATCCCTACACCGGACATGTCACCTCTGATCATCCCTACACTCTGATCATCCCTACACTCGGACTTGACACCTCTGATTATCCCTACACTCAGACGTGACACCTCTGATTATCGCTACACCGGACATGTCACCGCTGATCATCCCTACGTGACACCTCTGATCATCCCTACACCGGACATGTCACCTCTGATCATTCCTACACTTGGACGTGACACCTCTGATCATCCCTACGTGTAACCTCTGATCATCCCTATACTGACCTCTGATCATCCCTACACAGGGAAATGTCACCTCTGATCATCCCTACACTCGGACGTGACGCCTCTGATCATCCCTACACTCGGAAGTGACGCCTCTGATCATCCCTACACTCGGAAGTGACGCCTCTGATCATCCCTACACTCGGACGTGACGCCTCTGATCATCCCTACACTCGGACGTGACGCCTCTGATCATCCCTACACTCGGAAGTAAAACCTCTGATCATCCCTACACTCGGACGTGACACCTCTGCACTCGGAAGTGAAACCTCTGATCATCCCTACACTCGGAAGTAAAACCTCTGATCATCCCTACACTTGGACGTGACACCTCTGATCATCCCTACACCAGGACATGTCACCTCTGATCATCCCTACACTCGGACGTGACGCATCTGATCATCCCTACACTCGGACGTGACACCTCTGATCATCCCTACACTCGGACGTGACACCTCTGATCATCCCTATAGTCAACTCTGATCATCACTACACTCACCTCTGATCATCCCTACACTCACCTCTGATCATCCCTACACTCACCTCTGATCATCCCTACACTCACCTCTGATCATCCCTACACTCACCTCTGATCATCCCTACACTCACCTCTGATCATCCCTACACTCACCTCTGATCATCCCTACACTCACCTCTGATCATCCCTACACTCGGACGTGTCACCTCTGATCATCCCTACACTCGGACGTGTCACCTCTGATCATCCCTACACTTGAATGTGTCACCTCTGATCATCCCTACACTTGAATGTGTCACCTCTGATCATCCCTACACTTGAACGTGTCACCTCTGATCATCCCTACACTCGAACGTGTCACCTCTGATCATCCCTACACTCGGACATGACAACCCTGATCATCCCTACACTCGGATGTCACACCTCTGATCATCCCTACACTCACCTCTGATCATCTCTACACTCGGACGTGACACCATGTTTCTAACCGATCCTGATCAAACGATCGTTCATACAGGTGAGGAAAAAAAGGACAATGCAACGGTGGACTCCTCTTCGATTCTTATAGCTAACCAGTCCTATCAGGTTGTGGAGGCGGAGTCACAACCCAATGTGTGTGCTGCCATGATGCATCAGGAAATGGAAATTAAGGGGAACCCTGCACCAAAAAATAAAAAATAAAAGCCGTAGGGGTCCCCCCAATATTCATACCAGACCCTTATCCGAGCTCGCAACCTGGCAGGCCGCAGCAAAAGAGGGGGGCAAGAGAAACCCCCCCCCCCTCCTGAACCATATCAGGCCACATGCCTTCAACATGGGGAGGGTGCTTTGGGGTAGGGGTGGTTGTGGGGGTATGCGGGCGGGGGCTTATCGGAATCTAGAAGCCCCCTTTAACAACGGGACTCCCAGATCCCGGCCTCCCCCCCTATGTGTGAATTGGTAACGGGGTATTCCTTGTACCCCTACCATTTCACAAAAAAAGTGTCAAAAATGTTAGACAAGAGACAGCTTGGGACAAGTCCTTTATTGAAAAAAAAATGTCCCACAATGTAAATTCACACCGCCCGACGGACCGAAAAAAAAAAAAAACACTAAACCGTTCCGCCTCCATGGGAGGCTCCCACCGAATGATGCTTCTTCTGGGTGACAGTTCTAATATAGCTGAGGGTGGGGAAACCCAGTGACGTAAACGGGTGACCCCGCCCTCCTCTGATGTCACGGCAGCTTCCCCGTGGCGTCGGAGGGGGGTGATGTCACCTGGTGGCCCTGCCATCAGCTTTATAAGAACTGTCACCCAGAAGAAGCACCAGTCAGCGGGAGCCTCCCATGGAGGCAGAATGGTTGCAGCTTTTTTTTTTTTTAAATGTTGGTCTGTCGGGTGGCATGAATTTACATCACCGAACGTTTTTCTTTTTTTCTTTTTTAATAAAGGACTTGTCCCAAGTTGTCTCTTGTCTTTTTAACATTTTTGACACTTTTTTGGGGGAAAAGGTAGGGTTACAATGTACCCGTTACCAATTCACACGGGGGGGGAGGCCGGGATCTGGGGGTTCCCTTGTTAAAGGGGGCTTCCGGATTCCGATAAGCCCCCTGCCCGCATACCCCCACAAGCACTAGGCAAGGGTCGTGGGGATGAGGCCCTTGTCCCCATCAACATGGGGACAAGGTGCTTTGGGGGGCTACCCCAAAGCACCCTCCCCATGTTGAGGGCATGTGGCCTAGTACAGTTCAGGAGTGGGGGCGCTCTCTTGTCCCGCCCTCTTTTCCTGCGACCTTCCAGGTTGCGTGCTCGGATAAGGGTCTGGTATGGATTTTGGGGGGTCCCCTACGCCATTTTATTTCATTTTGGTTCGGGGGTTCCCCTTAATATTCATACCAGACACTAATGGACTGGGGGGACCCCATGCCGTTTTTTTTTTCAATGAGTTTTATCTATATTGCCGAGACCTGACAATTGATTACAGCCGCATTCAGTTTTAAATTACTTTTTTCCTTTAGAAATGTAATTTTAATTTTGTGGTACTGCTCTAAACACGGGAGAAATGTGCCACTTTGCAGACATACTTTAGACACCCCCCAGGCACAATATTTAAAGTAATATTTCATTTTTATTGTTTCACTTTAAGCATTAAAAAAAAAACTGCTCCCGAAAAAATGTCAGTTTAAAAAAAAAAAAAATTGCATTGATACATGCCCCCTTTGGAAGGACCCGGGTCCCCAAACACTTTTTATGACAATAACTTGCATATAAGCCTTTAAAATTAGCACTTCTGATTTTTCATGTTCATGTCCCATAGACTTTAACAGTGTTCGTGTGTTCTTCCGAAGTTTTTGCCTGTTCGGTATATTCTGGTGCCAACCGAACCAAGGGGTGTTCGGCTCATCCCTAATCATATGGTGACATCAGTGGCATTAATACATTATTCACAGCAAAGTCAGGCCAAGATTTGTTATGGAGCCAATCATTTTATTCAGATTTGGTCATCAACAAGGATGAGTCCTCATTTCTACACACACTTCTTGCCAGCGATGTAACATTACAGTATAATATGATCTGATGAATTCAAGTTCTGGTATATTTGTACCTGTTCTGTTCTGCAGACATGGAAGTGGGTCGTTCCAGTGCACTTTTGAAAATCATTAATAATGAACGCAAGGTAGGAAATGTTCTCTTTAAAGCGGAGATCTGCCCAAAAATGGAACTTCAGCTTTAAGTACTGGTGACCTCCTGACATGCTACATTTGGCATGTCATTTTTTTGGGCGGGATCATTTACCCAGTTTTGATTTGCCGAGCGCAAGTTCACCTCTTTCTCCTCCCTCTCTGCAATCTTCTGAGACACATCACAGGTCCCAGAAGATTGCCCCGCCATTCATGATAACGCATGTGCAGTGCGTGCCCGGCTGTGGCCCACAGTTACAATGCCGGGGGGGAGGAGGAGCGAGACTTAAGGGGCACCCGCATCGCTGGACCGTGGGACAGGTAAGTGTCTGTTTATTAAAAGTCAGCAGCTACACTTTTCGGAGCAAAAGAGAAGAAGAAGTCCACATAACCTCATAGGAAGGGTTCAATATTGCGGAATAATGACAAGTGTCAGAAAGGGCCTGGGGATCAAGTGGTTAAATAAGCGGACGTTGTCACTGAGGTGGAAGGTCCACTATATCAGACCACAAGGGACCAAATAAAAGATGTTCATTGTTGGGGATAACATAGACATGAACTTTCTGACAACCACTAATCCTTGCCTTCTTCCACAGGTCAGGTTGTGATGACTGCTCCACTGAAGCTGCTTTGTATGCCGGTCTCCACACAGCCCCTCTCATCAGAGCTGAAGATCAGAAGACTGGGGCATTGGCTGCAATGGGTCCATGGGTTAAAGTGAGTGTTACTGAGAGTTGAAGCTCTTTTTACAAAATAAAAAAGTGACACATGACTGGGGAAAGTGGAGTTTTGGTTTTGTTATGTGGCTAGAGTTGCCATTTTATTTCATTGTGAAATTGGACAACTAAACCTGCACTGGCCAACACAGACACCCTTTTCATCTAGTGTTATAAATCACACATTGAGAATTACATTTAGAATGGCAATGTATGGGTTTATGCCAATGCATTATTACAGTCTGCATCAAAGCTGAATTCCAAGCAGCTATAAAAGATCCAAAATAATGCAGCAAGGTATGAATAACTCAATAATTGCACTTTTTAATTTGCAATGTAAAGTATGTACCGTACTTCAATTGATTTAGTATTGGCTTCTTGTAATCCCCTATACTTAAACCCTTAAGCTAGGTGAGGGACCAACAGGGCTGGGACCCAACTAGGTGTGCTGCATGCAAATGTGTTGGCAAGAAACATGCTGATAGGTAAACTCCCAGGATGTTGCTAAGCAAGGCTTGGCTATTACTGTTTACCTTCACTATCACAGGAGTAAGCTCTCAAACTCTGAGTTTAGAGATACTGCTTCAGTGATGGAGAGAGAGCTTGTGTGAAGGGGTTTGAATTGGAGAAAGAGATCACTTCTTTGATGGTGAAGGTGAATAGTAATGGCTGGGCCTCGCTTTTCAAACGTCTAGCAATGACCTGGGAGTTTTCAGGTCAGGCTTCATGAGGCACATAAATGGCCTATACCTATAGTGAGGGCATTATTCAATTTTGGTCAAAGCTGCACAGCTTGATTTCATCTAAAGACATCCCTTATCTGCATAGGTATATTTTGGTAAAGGTGAACTGACCCTTTAAATATGAGCTGCATCTGCTCCTTGTTCTAAATTTAGAAGAGTTGTACAACTCTTTATTAATTCCCCCAAGATTTGTACAACTTAAAGGGTAAAAAAAATAAAGGTAAACAGATTTTTTTTTTTCTTTTGAAGCCTGTAAAGCATTGCACCAGTTGTGACGAAAGGTCCCACACTCCGCTTGAGTGCTTTCGTCATATACCGCTTCCTCCCAGTCTGAATATAGATATCAGATCCTCCAACCGGTCCCAACAACAAACAAGGCAATACTCGTTTGGTTTCTGAACATGAACTGTTTTATTTGAGATGACACATAAATATATACAGCAGGCTGACAATACAAACTGTAACCATAAACATAATTAACATGAGCTAGTTTACTAACCATTTACCCAGACTTGGTGACTCAGAGATATGACCTTTCAGGGTAGACTTGCCGTCTTCTAGCTCACGGACTATACAATACAAATTATCATAAATATCAACACAGAACTCCTTCACACAATAACAGGGTTAATTAGCACAAACAACAATGGGTGAAAGACTTTTAGAAGCCATACTAGACTTATTTATATTATAGCAGACAACAGACAGACAGGTGGCTGGAGTTGATGACATCAGCATCTTCTAACAGTATGGGGGTTATTTACGAAAGGCAACTCCACTTTGCATTTGGAAGTGCAGTCACTCTAAATCTAAGGGGTAGATCTGAAATGAGGGGAAGCTCTGCTGATTTTATTACCCAATCATGTGTAAGCTAAAATGCTGTTTTTTAATTTCCTTGCATGTCCCCCTCGGATCTACAGTGACTTTAATTCCAAGTGCACTTGCAGTGCAAAGTGGATTTTCCTTTAGTAAATAACCCCCTATGTGTCACAACAGTATGAACCAGTCATTATTTCTAATATGGCATATACAGGGTTCCCAGAGTCTGTGTGTCTTGGGGGACATGGACCTGAATCCAAAGTAACACCACCTCAAGGGTGCCCAGGCATACAACTCACAAAGAGCACCGTTCCCCCAAAATCCAGGGCCCATAATCAGCAGGCAAGAGGCCAGCATTCAGTGCCCTCCAAAAGCCTCTGTCCCGGGTGAGTCCATCACACCAGTGATTCAGGTCTCCTGCAGATCTGTCAGTGCATCTGTGTGCCTGTACATCCAGTAAGGGACAGCAGATACACTGACTGTAAGAATCGATGAACTACCGCTGCGCTGCATAGCCGTAGTCATATGAGAACTACAAGCCGACAGCTGCAAAGGATGTCAGTGCTTGTAGTTCATTCACAAACAGAGCTGTGTGAATGCATGAAGCGGCCATGTGGTCATAGCTACGCACGACCATGCTGATTTAAAAAAGTGACCGAGTACAGGGAACTTCTCCATGTACTGCAGGAAGGGGAAGGGAAATCGGGCAGCAGCTGCAGCATTGGGAACATGCTTCATGTTCCACCCTAAAAATGGGTGGAACATGTAACATGTTCCTAAAGGTGAACTTATCCTTTAAGGAGAAGTAGGGCCAAATCTCTTTTGGTAGGTTATAGAAATGCATTTAGTTCTGCTCTCCTGTAACCCAGATTCAGCCGACAGCGGGCTAAAGTCAGCTGACGTCACTCAGTCCATATAGATTCTGGAGGGAACTGGACTTTAATGTCGGAATCCATTCAGATGACTGACTGGCAGCTGGATCAGCCTCTCTGCGTGTTGCTTAGAGCCTGAGCCAGACACCCCCGGCCCCTTTACAGCCTGGCGTCCCACTGACAGTCACCGGCACTCTGTTCTCAGAAGACCGAGAACTGAACGATTAGCGGTGTTTAGTTGCTCAGTGGTGGGGAACACGTGCAGCTAGGTGAGTATGATTGTGTCTTTTTTTTATCCCAACCTTCTTTTTTAAACTCAGAATTTGCACATTTTTTCAATGAAATCCAATTTAAAAAATGTATAAAACATTTATAAATAGACTCCATGGTGTCTACACTACAATATGTTACAATATTGATTATTTGAATTGATAATAGGTGATTTTATGATATTTGAGGTTTTCCAAAAAATGTGATACGGCTGTTAGTTTTCCAGGATTTGTCATTAAAAAAATGTTATCTGGTAACATTGTGTAAATACAGTGGATATAAAAAGTCTACACACCCCTGTTAAAATGTCAGGTGTCTGTGATGTAAAAAAAATGAGACAAAGATAAATCATTTCAGATCTTTTTCCACCTTTAATGTGACCTATAAACAAACTAAAATATTTTAGGTGGAGGAAAGTAAATATAAAAAAAATATTATATTATGGTTATAAAAAGGGGGCACACCCTTAACTACTTGCCGACTCGGGCTATAGCCAAATGACGGCTCCAGCACGGCCGGATAATTCTGGGAGGGCGTACAATGACATCCTCCCAGACTCGTGCTTCCCGCGTTCCCCTTTACCGCATCACGGATCAAGGACAGCGGCCCTTTACCACGTGATCGCACCGTCCAATGACGGCGTGATCACTTGTCAACAAACCGGCGCATGTCTGGTTCAGCTCTCCCCTCTCCTCGCATGCTGTACATAGCAATCGGTACAGCATGCTAGGAGAGGAGGGGGACTGCAGCAGCACTCACCCCTGCCTCATTCTAGCCCATCTGTGCCTAATTCATGCCTATATGTGCCTCATCCATGACACATCAATGCCTCATCGGTGCTCATCCATGCCACATTCGTGCTTTGTCCGTGCCACATCTATGCCTTATCTGTGGCACATCTGGCCACATCAGTTCTCATCCATGCCACATCAGTGCCGCTACAGTGCCTTTCAGTGCCCTACAGTGTTTTGCAAAAGTCTAATAGGTAGTCAGGAAATTCAATTTGTAATTTTATGTCCCTAGAGCACCTGATGGGATCCCTGAATTTTGGGCCTCTGTATGTGGTCAGGCTGTGTAAAAGTCTCACACATGTGGTATCGCCATACTCGGGAGGAGTAGCAGAATGTATTTTGGGGTGTAGTTGCAAAGATCTGCCTATACAGTGTGTGAGAAATAACTTGGTAATATGACAATTTTGTGAAAAAAATCTTAATTTTGCAAAGAACTGTGGGAAAAAATAACTACAAAAAAACTCACCATGCCTCTTACTAAATACCTTGGAATGTCTACTTTCCAAAAAGGGGTCATTTGGTGGGTATTTGTACTTTCTTGGCTTGTTAAGGTCTCAAGAAATAAGATGTCTGTCAGTACATCAGGTGTGATCAATTTTCAATGATTGCCACCATAGCTTGTAAACTCTAAGGGCCAGTTCACACCAGACACAGTTCCGTTCAGTTCCGTGTGCTTTTTTTCTGCACTAAAAATGCATGCACAGTGTTTTCAATGTATTCCAATGGCTCTAGTTCACACCATGCAGTCAGTTTCCAGTCAGTTTCTGCACCGGAAACTGACTGCATGGTGTGAACTAGAACCATTGGGATACATTGAAAGCACTGTGCATGCATTTTGTGCAGAAAAAAAGCACACGGAACTGAACGGAACTGCGTATGGTGTGAACTGGCACTAAAACTTTCAATGCTTGTTCCCATCAGATACAGTTCCGTTCGCTTTTTTTCTGCACTAAAAATGCATACATGCTGTTTTCCATGTATTCCAATGGCTCTAGTTCACACCAGTGCGGTCAGTTTCCAGTGGAGAAAAAAAAGTAGAGCGTGTTGCATTTTTTCTGCACAGAACTGTACTGGAACCTAGCAAATTGTATCAAAAACGCACTGGAACTGCGTATGGTGTGAACTGTAAGCAAAAACTGATCCAGAACATATGAGTACATTTGTGGTGTGAACTGGCCCTAAAAATGCATGCACAGTGTTTTCCATGTATTCCAGTCGCTCTAGTTCACACCAGTGCAGTCAGTTCCAGTCAGTTTCTGGTGCAGAAACTGACTGGAACTGACAGCACTGGTGTGAACTAGAGCCATTGGAATACATGGAAAACACTGTGCATGCATTTTTAGTGCAGAAAAAAAATGCTTCATTTTGGAAAAAAAAGGTAATGGGGAAAGCCGTGGCTAACGCGGGGGGGGGGGGGGGGGCGGGGCTAAGAGCGGTGTCGGACGTCCAAACACGAGGAGGCATGGTTTAAAGGCACCATATCTATTGTTGCAGTTGTGGAGGGACACAGGAGCAAAGTGGCGTTAGAGGTTGGTGACACAGGCATTCCTTTGGCACATTTACTATTGCATCAGGCTGGGCATTGATAACAGCAGCAGAGCTGGATTATCGCTCAAGCAGTGCATGTGATTTCTTCTGATGGTACCTCTGATTTATGCATCGGGCTAAGGTCAGAAGGGGGTTAAAACACCCCCAGAAATAGAGCTAAAGGAGTCCCCCTCTAGCTCTGGTAAGCCTACTCATCTCTACTGATGGCATCCTCCCCAGAGAGGGAGTGACTGGTTAGAGTGAGCATCAGGGGCATGAAATGTTTACAATTGTTTAACCACTTTCCGACCGGCGCACGACGATGTACGTCCCTTTTTTGAAGAGGGATATCTCAGTAACGGCAGCAGCTGCTGCCACAACCGAGGTATCCATCTCTTCAGGCGCCGGTCGGCTGTCCGATAATGGTGGTCATCGCGGCGGATTCGCCGCGAGATCACAGTTATCGGCGGCGGGAGAGGTGCCCCCCCTCGATCGGGTCCGTTCTCCTCCTGTGTCTAGAGATGAGTGACGCTAAGATGGCCGCCACTCATCTCTATACCATAGGAGGGCGGAAGCGACGTCAAAAACGTCACTTCCGCCCATACCTCTTAAAGAGGAATTTTCAAATGTCATTTTTTTAAATGACATTTTTTTATTTATTTTTTATTTTTTTTTTTTTTGAAGTCCAAATATGAGATCTGAGGACTTTTGACCCCAGATCTCATATTTAAGAGGACCTGTCATGCTTTTTTCTATTACAAGGAATGTTTACATTCCTTGTAATAGGAATAAAAGTGAGCCAATTAATTTTTTTTTTTTTAAAAAAGTGTAAAAATAAATAAAATCAAGAAAAAAAAAAATAAGAAAAACAAAAAAAATTTTTTTTAAAGCGCCCCGTCCCGACGAGCTTGTGCGCAGAATCGAACGCATACGTGAGTAGCGCCCGCATATGAAAACGGTGGTCAAACCACACATGTGAGGTATCGCCGCGATTGGTAGAGCGAGAGCAATAATTATAGCCGTAGACCTCCTCTGTAACGCAAAATATGCAACCTGTAGAATTTTTTAAACGTCGCCTATGGAGATTTTTGAGGGTAAAAGTTTGATGCCATTCCACGAGCGGGCGCAATTTTGAAGCGTGACATGTTAGGTATCAATTTACTCGGCGTAACATTATCTTTCACAATATATAAAAAAATTGGACTAACTTTACTGTTGTCTTATTTTTTTATTAAAAAAAAGTGAATTTTTTCCAAAAAAAGTGTGCTTGCAAGACCGCTGCGCGAATACGGTGTGAAAAAAAGTATTGCAACGACCGCCATTTTATTCTCTAGGGTGTTTGAAAAAAACCAATATATAATGTTTGGGGGTTCTAAGTTTTTTTTTCTAGCAAAAAAAACTGTTTTAAACATGTAAACACCTAAAATCCAAAACGAGGCTGGTCTTAAAGTGGTTAAAACACTGCAGCCCCTGTGTATTTTACCAAAGGTTCTTTTTTCCCTCAGCCATGATGGGTTTAAAAGAAAAAAAAAAAAAAACACGACTTTAATCGCACAGGTTCTCTTTCATTGCCCAGGACCCTCAAATGGGGGAACTAGGGGCGGGAGAAGACAAATCCCCACAGGGGACCGGGGTGAGGCTGATGACTCCTCTTCTGAGGTGGGAGAACCAGCTGGTTTAAATATCTTGCTAAATGGTCCACTCAACATTTATTCTCCCTTAACTAAGTGTTTGGGTTTGTTAAAGCCTCCTTAGACTGTGCATGCTTTTTCCTGTCCATTTATTGTCGGAAAACCTTTTTTTGTATCTGAGAAGATTTTCCAGATAAATGTTATTTTCCTCCTAGTTAAAGTGGATGTAAACCCAAAATTTGTCTGGCACAATATAGAGTATGGGATTTCAGATCAGCTGTGCCCAGTCTTGCCACAAAGAGTTAATCCAGCTCTGAGAAATCCTCATATCTTTTTTCAGTGAAATACAATGGACAAACTTTGAAAACTTTGTAGTTCTCCCCCCCCCCCCTTGCTGTGATGGACAGGTGATTTACATATCTCGTGCACTAGCCTAAGACATGCATTATTTTTTTATTCCTACTTTCTTCAGCAGCTCTGCAAGGATTGCCTGTTCCACACCTCAGCATGATTTGGCATGCTGAAGTCATGTGGGGACTTTTCTGGGTTTTGACTGGATGTTGGTGATCATAGCAGAAGTTCAGTGTAAGAAATACACAGGAGAAAATGCATGTTGATAAGGGGAGTGTAGAGGTGGGCGGGGAGTCTACTGACATCACGACTCCACCCACTGAGCTCTGGAAAACAGACCCACCCACAAAATCTGCAGTTTTTCGGGTCTCATAGCAGACAGAGCGGAGACATTTGAGAGATAAGTATACATGCAGGAGGCATGTATATCCTTCTAGATAACCAATATTGCAGTAGTTAAGAAAGGACGAGAGTGGGTTTACATCCACTTTAAGTTTTTACACTTTATCCTATGGTGGAGGAAATTCACGAAGTACGGTATACTAGCAATTAACGCAGTATATTCTCTGTAAATAAGAGCTGTTATTCAGCAGACAATACTCAAATGCTTAGGCATCCGACAAATAAAGAAAATACAAAAAAAGAGGGGGTACCGGCGCCAACTTTTATACTAGTATGCGTTTTTCTGAAGGCTGCACTCTAGAAGGTAAAAGAGACAGATGTCCGTTTACTTATTAAGATTAGGATTTTAAGGGAGGTGCGCCAATCAAAGAAAGGTATATGTGTCCTTCTGAGCTGAGCAGGATCCTAGAACACCTGTTAAACTGGCCTCACAACGATTAAGCAATTACTGTCAGCCAGGAGAAAAACATTTTTTTGGTTTTTATTTAACAGGAATTCCAACTTTATTTGTCGGATTAGGATTTTAAGGGAGGTGCGCCAATCAAAGAAAGGTATATGTGTCCTTAAGCACATTACAAAACTCAGTTTGAAGGAACTTGTTATATGTTACTACTGTCAGTTGTGGATCCCTTTAGGGTCAAATGAGTCCTGTGGTGGATAGAGTAGGGTAAAATAACGGTTGGCATCAATTAAATTGACTCTAATGTCTATACAATAGGGGTGCAACGGATCAAAAAACTCACGGATCGGATCGATCCTCGGATCAGGAGTCGCGGATCGGATAATTTTTCGGATCAGCAAATAATAATTGAATTTGCAAAAACCTGGGAAAATTCCACCACCATATAGTCCCCACTGTAATATCCACGTCATCTTGCCCCACTGTAATATCCACATCCTCTCCCCACTGTAATATTGGCTGGGTATCGCAGAGTATCGCAGAGTATTGGCTGGGTATCGCAGAGTATTGGCTGGGTATCGCAGAGTAGTGGCTGGGTATCGCAGAGTATTGGCTGGGTATCGCTGGGTATCGCAGGGTATTGGCTGGGTATCGCAGGGTATTGGCTGGGTATCGCAGGGTATTGGCTGGGTATCGCAGGGTATTGGCTGGGTATCGCAGGGTATGTTTACAAGTGATCGCTCCGTCATTTGACGGAGAGATCACATTGTAAACAGTGGCCGGGTGTACCAAGATGGCCGTCGCTCCGGAGCTAGGCCGAAGCCGCGGCCTTTCCTAAGGCCGCCGGGTGTACCAAGATGGCCGCCGCCGCTCCGGAGCTAGGCGAAGCCGCGGCCTTTCCTAAGGCCGAGGCCGCGGAGCGCTCCGCGGATCGCGGGGTGTGCCGATCCAAACGGGGTGTGCCGATCCAAACGGGGTGACCCGTTCAGATCACGGATGGGCGACGATCCGTTGCACCCCTACTATACAATATTGCTAAGTACTCCGATGCAGACGGATGAGTGTTCTTTAAACAATCCTAAGCCAAAGAATTTTTTCTTACAAAGGCGTTTTTGCAACACAATCCCAATTCTGTGAAAGAAAACCAAATCCTCCTAATCATATAAAACCATATCCTGTGAGGAAAATTTTTTTTTTTACAAAATGTATATATGTGTGTGTGTGTGTCTATAATCCTGTAAAGGAAAAACTATGTGACCAGGCCACTATACGTGTATATCTATAATCCTGTGGAGGGAAATTTTATACAACCAAACCACACTTTTATCCAAAAAAACAGAAACAAACCAGCACACAAAATTCTATGTTTTGTTGTGCCGTGACACAAATCCCCCCTTTGCTCGGATTTGTCCTCACTCAGGGGTCCGAATTGCGTTTATTGCAGGGGATAGCCTCCATGCTCCAGGGAAATAATAAAAAATGCTCCCATAGCGTAATACGTTCAGAAAAAAATTATTCAACAAACAAAGAAGGTTTAAAAAACAAGCAAGCTTTTCCCTCACATTCTCCTGTGCCCTCAAAGCCGGCACTGAGCCTCTCCAGCCGTGTAAAGGGGGACCTCAAGTCACAGGAAGACCGCAATACTGTGTTGCCTATCCCCTCATTCCCCTCATATGCGTCATCAGGAAGCTTCCTGATGACGCATATCTACATGCGAAACGCGTAGAGGCTGCTGGGTAATTCTACAACTGGTCAGCTGGCAGGTGAATGAGGGGATAGGCGACACAGTATTGCGTTCTTCCTGTGACTTGAGGTCCCCCTTTACACGGCTGGAGAGGCTCAGTGCCGGCTTTGAGGGCACAGGAAAATGTGAGTGAAAAAGCTTGCTTGTTTTTTAACCACTTCAGCCCCGTGACTGCGACATTTTGGCGGACACATCGGCATTTTTGACACATTTTTGGACTGTCATTTATACAGCAATCAGTGCTATTTAAATAGCACTGATTCCTTTGTTTGTTGAATAATTTTTTTCTGAACGTATTACGCTATGGGAGCATTTTTTATTATTTCCCTGGAGCATGGAGGCTATGGGAGCATTTTTTATTATTTCCCTGGAGCATGGAGGCTATCCCCTGCAAAAAACGCAATTCGGACCCCTGAGTGAGGACAAATCCGAGCAAAGGAGTGGTTATCCAGATAAATTAACCAAACGCCAAAAACTCACCTAAATCTGGTGAGTGGCCATTTTTGAGTGGTGGTGGATTCACACAAGGGTCATACACATAACCTGCCAAGGAGTTAATCACTAGTGGTGCATTTAAGTGGAATTAATCTGTCACGGATCGATTTAAATGACAGTGGTGTCAGCACATGGACTTTCTTTATATTTAAGCAGACCTTTTTTCTTTTATGTTGCACATTATTATTAACAATTTTCTGTGGCACATGGAATTCGAGAATTTGGACATTTTTTGAATTTCTTTTTGCAGGAGTGAGAGCACAGAAGGGGAGGGGGGATTTGTGTCACGGCACAACAAAACATAGAATTTTGTGTGCTGGTTTGTTTCTGTTTTTTTTTGGATAAAAGTGTGGTTTGGTTGTATAAAATTTCCCTCCACAGGATTATAGATATACACGTATAGTGGCCTGGTCACATAGTTTTTCCTTTACAGGATTATAGACACACACATATATATATTTTGTAAAAAAAAAAATTTCCTCACAGGATTGGGTTTTATATGATTAGGAGGATTTGGTTTTCTTTCACAGAATTGGGATTGTGTTGCAAAAACGCCTTTGTAAGAAAAAATTCTTTGGCTTAGGATTGTTTAAGAACACTCATCCGTCTTCATAGGAGTACTTAGCAATATTGTATAGACATTAGAGTCAATTTAATTGATGCCAAACGTTATTTTACCCTACTCTATCCACCACAGGACTCATTTGACCCTAAAGGGATCCACAGCTGACAGTAGCAAATAAAAAACTGAAAAGTGGTGCGTGCAAAATTATTCAGCCCCTTTACTTTCAGTGCAGCAAACTCACTCCAGAAGTTCAGCGAGGATCTCTGAATGATCCAATGTTGTCCTAAATGACTGATGGTGATAAATAGAATCCACCTGTGTGTAATCAAGTCTCTGTATAAATGCACCTGCTCTGTGATAGTCTCAGGGTTCTGTTGAAAGCGCAGAGAGCATCACGAAGACCAAGGAACACACCAGGCAGGTCCGTAATACTGTTGTGGAGAAGTTTAAAGCCGGATTTGGATACAAAAAGATTTCCCAAGCTTTAAACATCCCAAGGAGCCCTGTGCAAGCGATCATTTTGAAATGGAAGGAGTATCAGACCACTGCAAATCTACCAAGACCTGGCTGTCCCTCTAAACTTTCAGCTCAGACAAGGAGAAGACTGATCAGAGATGCAGCCAAGAGGCCCATGATCACTCTGGATGAACTGCAGAGAACTACAGTTGAGGTGGGAGAGTCTGTCCATAGGACAACAACAATGGTTCACAAATAAACGTATCCAGGTGTTAGAATGGCCAGTCAAAGTCCAAGTTCCTTCAAACGGAGTTTTGTAAGGTGCTTAAGGACACATATACCTTTCTTTGATTGGCGCACCTCCCTTAAAATCCTAATCCGACAAATAAAGTTGGAATTCCTGTTAAATAAAAACACAAAAAAAACTTTTTTCTCCTGGCTGACAGTAATTTTTTAATCGTTGTGAGGCCAGTTTAACAGGTGTTCTAGGATCCTGCTCAGCAGGCCCAGAATTCTGGCAGCTTTATGCTTGCAATAATTGCTTGTGAGTTCCTTTTGTAGAACTTCCACAAGGTTCTCATGCAGGTTCTGGCTTATAAACTAGTCAAACACACAACTGCTGAGATGCCTATGGTGGTTTGTACCTGTACAGCCTGG
This sequence comes from Lithobates sylvaticus, assembly GCA_028564925.1. Lineage (NCBI taxonomy): Eukaryota > Metazoa > Chordata > Amphibia > Anura > Ranidae > Lithobates > Lithobates sylvaticus. The sequence continues at coordinate 221,615,388 of CM053031.1, read as the reverse complement.
GAATACCAGGTGCTATACACGGTTCTGTGCACATTGTTGCTAAACACAAACCGCTAAACGCATGAGTGCAGGAACGCACATCAGCGGAGGATAAACTTCCTTTCACCATGCAGAAACTCCTGGCTTGTCTTCCTTTTGCGGTGGAACAGCTATTTGAGGTTGTTTGGATAATTCATCATAAATTCATAAATTCTAGTGGAAAAGTACCCCCTTTTTTTCATTTAAGTAAAGGAGTAAATATATTTTTAAAAAGCTCCTACTTTTGTGCCAGGGGCATCAACCTCCAGGCAGTCACGATGGCTTCCACCATCAGATTCAATAGGTAATCCTCAGAGTTAACCCCAGGGACAAAAAGAGGTCTTGGGGGAGGAAAACCTACAAGATACTGTAACCTCCTTATCAGGATGCGCCCCGCTAGCTCAATAGGGGGAATTCTTCTGCAGTTCTCATGGATCTGACAGGTAGACGAATGGAGGACTTCCTCAATAGCTCCAATCTGGAGTTCCAAGAGTTCCCGTCTCCTCGTTTTTTCTCAGATCAAACATTCCTAAGGATCCAGAGAAAAATAAGTCTTTCTCTCCACATGGAATTTATCCGATCAGTAGTCCCCTTCCTACAAGGGGGAGAACTTCTGGCATCTATCGACATCAAGGATGCTTTTTTCCATGTGCCGATCTTCCCCGCTCACCAGAAATTTCTACGCTTCAAGGTAGAAAATCTTAATTTCCAGTTTGTAGCTCTACCTTTTCGGGCTAGCTACTGGACCTCGAGTGTGTATAAAGATCCTGGCCCCTCTTTTACCCAGGTTAAGGGCTCAAAGTATAACGATACTAGCCTACTTAGACGATCTAGTCTTGATAGGTCAGTCGGTAACCCGCTTAAACCAAGGTCTGGTTACCGCAGTCAGCTACCTAGAATAGTCTGGTTGGATCCTCAACCTAGTAAGATCCTCCTTAAAACCATCAAGGAGATTGCAGTGCTTAGGGCTGATCATAGATACAGTCCACTAAAGGGTATTTTTACCCCAGGAAAGAATTGGTTCCTTTAAAAGAACTGATTCGGTGGGTCAAAACAAAGAAGAATCCTTCTATTTATCTTTGCATGTGTTTATTAGGAAAGATAGTGGCTTCTTCAAGGCCGTTCCTTATGCGCAGTTCCATTCAAGACTGCTGCAAAACAGTATCCTGTCAACTTGGAACAAGAAGATCCAAACTCTGGACTTCCCGTTGCGTTTATGCGCCAAAGTGCGTCAGAGCCTCAATTGATGGTTGATATCCAAGAATCTTCAAAAGGAAGATCCTTTCTACCAGTTACCCGGAAGGTGGTAACAGATGCCAGCCCTTTGGGCTGGGGAGCAGTCCTGGAAGCGTCTGTCCAAAGGAAATGGTCCAGATCAGAGATGACCTTGCCCATCTGTATTCTAGAAGATTCGGGCAGTACGCCTGGCCCTGGAGGCCTGGACGCTCAGACTACAGAATTGTCTTGTCAGGATCCAATCCGACAATGCCACAGCTGTGGCTTATATCAATCACCAAGGGGGCAAGAGGTGAATTATTTTCTGTCTTGGGCAGAAAGCAACATTCCTTGTCTATCAGTAATTTTCCTTCCAGGGATAGAGAATTGGCAGGCGGACTACTTGAGTCGCCAACTATTGTTTCCGGGAGAATTGTTCCTTCAGCCCGGCATTGTTCTGTCAATATGCCAAGGATGGGGAGTTGCGGACGTGGATCTATTGGCTTCCGGGTTCAACAACAAGATCGACAACTTTGTGTCAAGGACAAGGGATCCAATGGCATACGAAACAGATGCCTTGGTATTTCCATGGGATCAGTTTTCTCTGATCTATGCTTTCCCTCCTGTTCTGCTTCCGCACCTTCTTTGCAGGATCGTGCAAGAAGGGAAGGAGGTGATTCTTGTGGCCCAGCGTTGCCCAGGAGATCTTGGTTTGCCGAGATCAAAAGGATGGTGGTAGGGGATCCGTGGTCTTTACCATTGTGGCCAGACCTCATTTCCCAAGGTCCAGTGTTCCATCCTTCCATATAAACGCTAAGTTTAACTGTTTGGCTATTGAGACCCACATTCTAAAATCAGATTGGGGGCTGTCCGCTTCAGTAGTTTCTACTTTGGTTATGCTAGGAAGCGGGCCTCCAGTGTCATATACTGAGTCTGGAAGGCATATGTCTCCTGGTGTGTATCCAGGGGTTGGCACCCCAGGAAATATGTCATAGGTAGGATCCTTCAATTCCTACAGATGGGGTTCATATTGTTATTCAGGGGGAAACGTGGATTAATCCTCCAGTTAGGTCAACCTTGGGACTTAAAATTTAGTCCTGTCGGCTTTACTAATTTTTGAGCCAATATGGGATTTTCCCTTTTGTCCTCTTGACAAGGAACATATATTTTCCTGGTTTCCCTGGAAACTGAAAGAAGAGTATTGGGGTTGGCTGCTCTTTTTTGTAAAGAGTCATATTTGATTATTCTTAAGGATAAGGTTGTATTGCGGCCTCATCCTAATTTCCTTCCGAAGGTAGTGTCAGGTTTTTATTTTTTCTCATTTAAACCGGGATATTGTTCTGCCTTCATTTTTTCAGAACCTCGTTCTCTGAACGAAAGGTCACTACATTCTCTTGATGTGGTGAGATCGGTCAAGATGTATTAAAAGGTGACTGCTCAGATGCATAAAAACAGATGTTTTTTGTTTTTGTTGCCTGACGGTCCTAAAAGAGGATAGGCAGCATCAGAATCTACGATTTCTAGATGGATTTGTCAAGTGATTGTTTAAGCTTTTGACTTGAAGAGAATTCCTCCTTTTTTCATTTTAAAGCGCACTCCGCCGGGGCCGCTAATGCTTCTTGGGCAGTGCATCACCACTACTTAAAGACGACTGCTCAGATTCGGAAAACGGATGTTTTATTCGTATTGCCTGAAGGTCCTAAAAGAGGACAGGCAGCATGGAAATCCACTACTCTAAATGGATTTGACAAGTAATCGTTCTAGCTTATGGTTTAAGAGGTAGTTTCTACACTATTCAATCAAAACGCCCTCCTCTAGGGCTGTTATGGCTTTGGGGGCAGTGCATCACTAAGCCTCCATGGCTTAGATCTGCAAGGCCGCAACTTGGTCTTCAATCCATACATTTACCAGATTCTATCAAGTAGATGTAAAAGATCATGAGGATATCACCTTTGGGCGCAGTGTACTGCAGGCTGCAGTATGAGTCCTCTAGTCTCTTGGTGCACTACTATTGGTGTCTCCCTCTCTTCAGTTGGCATTGCTATGGGACATCCCACATAGTAATTACTATGGCTCTGTATCCCCTGATATATTATAAGAAAATAGGATTTTTATAACCGCTTACCTGTAAAATCCTTTTCTTTGAAGTACATCAGGGGACACAGAGGTCCCTCCTTTCTTTGGTATACACCTATATTGCTTTGCTACAAAGCTGAGGTACGCCCACCAGTGGGAGGGGTTATATAGGGAGTGCACTTTTTAATTTAGTGTGTTAGTGTCCATTACCTGAAGATGGCCTGTTAAACACCCATAGTAATTACGTTGGCTCTGTGTCCCCTGATGTACTTCAAAGAAATGGATTTTACAGGTATTTTTTTTTTAAAACACAATTTTTGGTATTTTCGCAAACAATAAAAAACCCAGTGGTGATTAAATACTGCTAAAAGAAAGCTTTATATGGAAAAAAGGACAAAAATGTCATATGGGTTAAGTGTTGCATGACTGAGTATTTGTCATTCAAAATGTGAGAGTGCTGAAAGCCTTAAAATAGGCCTACTTAGGAAGGGGGTTTAAGTGCACAGTGGGCAAATGGTTAAACTAATACTTTTGTTGAAGCACCTTTTGCTTTTATTACAGCACTCAGTCTTTTGGGGTACAAGTATATCAGCATGGCACATCTTGGCTATATAACCAACTATATAGCAGCCAAATAAATTTCTGTGATCCCTGGAGTGGGCACCCCCACCGCAACTGCTCCCATCATGGTTCTCAGGCTCTGCTGTACCGCCTGTGGGTCTAGGACCAACATAGCAGGCCCAGAATTCACCCAAAAGCAACGTGTAAAACATCTTGGCTCTTGTGGCCAGGGAATAAGCTAATGGAACAAAATCTACACTCCATTAGTTTTGATTGAAAGCCAGGGAGATGTGTCCCATTAGAAATAATACATTTATTCTCACATAGGGGACCTTTGGTCCCCTATATGATATGAATGAAGTTTAGTGAAAGTAAAAAAAAAAGTCAAAAAATAAAGTTACACCCAAGCTCCTAAAAATCTTTCAGGTTAAGCCCATCCTGCCCCCACATATAAACACAAATGTAAGCGCACCTATCAGGGGGCACCTATGTACGAAAGATAATTCTGAATTTAAAAAACTCTGAATGAACACACTACACACTGCTAAACACCCTTTCTAGCAATCTGCATAAAATAGGGATTTTTAGTTCACATACATTGCAATACATGTTCAAGCTGGCCAATTGCATCACCACAATCCCTCGCAAATCCTACTATATCTATTTATCTATATATCGATAGAAATATATATATATATATATATATATATATATATTATATATATATATACACACACACGCCTCACATTTTTGTAAATATTTTTTTATATCTTTTCATGTGACAACACTGAAGAAATTACACTTTGCTACAATGTAAAGTAGTGAGTGTACAGCTTGTATGACAGTGTAAATTTGCTGTCCCCTCAAAATAACTCAACACGCAGCCACACCCCTAACCCCTGAAAATGTCCAAATTGGGCCCAGTTAGCCATTTTCCCTCCCCGGTGTCATGTGACTCATTAGTGTTACAAGGTTCATGGCAAAGAACTCTGAGGATCTTAAAAAATAGAATTGTTGCTCTACATAAAGGTGGCCTAGGCTATAAGAAGATTGGCAAGACCCTGAAACTAAGCAGCAGCATGGTGGCCAAGACATACAGCAGTTTAACAGGACAGGTTCCACTCAGAACAGGCCTCGCCATGGTCGACCAAAGAAGTTTAGTGCACATGCTCAGTGTCATATCCAGAGGTTGTCTTTGGGAAATGGACGGTCACGTTTGAGTGCTGCCAGCATTGCTGCAGAGGTTGAAGGGGTGGGGGGTCAGTCTGCCAGTGCTCAGACCATATGCCATAAACTGCATCAAATTGGTCTGCATGGCTGTTGTCCCAGAAGGAAGCCTCTTCTAAAGATGCTATACAAGAAAGCCTGCAAACAGTTTGCTGAAGACAAGTATACTAAGAACATGGATTACTGGAACCATGTCCTATGGTCTGATGAGACCAAGATAAACTTATTTGGTTCAGATGGTGTCAAGTATGTGTGGTGGCAACCAGGTGAGGAGTACAAAGACAAGTGTGTCTTGCCTACAGTCAGCAATGGTAGTGGAAGTGTCATGGTCTGGGGCTGCATGAGTGCTGCCGGAACTGGGGAGCTACAGTTTATTTAGTGAACCATGAATGCCAACATGTACTGTGACATGCTGAAGCAGAGCATGACCACCCTCCTTCCAGAGACTGGGCCGCAGGGCAGTATTCCAACATAACGACCCCAAACATACCTCCAAGATGACCACTGCCTTGTTAAAGAAGCTGACGTTAAAGGTGATGGACTGGCCAAACATGTCTCCAGACCTAAACCCTATTGAGCATCTGTGGGGCATCCTCAAACGGAAGGTGAAGGAGTGAAAGGTCTCTAACATCCATCAGCTCCGTGATGTCATCATGGAGGAGTGAGAGAGGACTCCAGTGGCAACCGGAGAAGCTCTGGTGAACTCCATGCCCAAGAGGGTTAAGGCAGTGCTGGAAAATAATGGTGGGCCCAATTTGGACATTTTCACTTAGGGGTGTACTCACTTTTGTTACTAGTGGTGTAGACATTAATGGCTGTGTGTTGAGTTATTTTGAGGGGACAGCAAATTTACACTGTTATACAAGCTGTACACTCACTACTTTACATTGTAGCAAAGTGTAATTTATTCAGTGTTGTCACATGAAAAGATATAATAAAATATTTTTACAAAAATGTGAGGGGTGTACTCACTTTTGTGAGATACTGTATATACATATAATGTCTTAGAGCTGCATGGTTCTGGATAAAATGAGAAATTGCTCAGAATAAAGATCATGATTCTCGACGTAACATCCCCCTGCACCCTAAATCATTGTGTATTTTTGCCCAAAAAAATTGCTTTTGAGAGACCGTTCCGCAAATACAGTGTGACATAAAATATTGCAACAATCGCCATTTTATTCTCTAGGGCCTCTGCTGAAAAAAAATGTATATAATGTTTGGGGATTGTAAGTAATTTTATAGCAAAAAATACTGTTTTTAACCGCCGCCCGCCGTCATATGACGTGACGGACTTTGAGCTGGTATATCTGAATGATGCCTATAGCTACAGACAGTCGGGAAGCCGGGCGCGATGTTATGATGTCACGCCCGGCCTCTGCATTCAAAGAAACGGTGCCGCTTCGGCTGGGAAGCGGTGATCGTTTTTTTTTTTTTTATTTCAGGCTTCCCAGACTAGTGGTGAGATGTGGGGTCTTACTGACCCCATATCTCACTATAAAGATGACCTGTCATGTCATATTCCGATTACAAGGGATGTTTACATTCCTTGTAATAGGAATAAAAGTGATCAAAAATTTAGATTTTTTTCAAAAAAGTGTCAAAAAATAAATAAAAAAAAAGAGTATAATTAACAATAATTTTTTTTTTAAAGTGCCCCTGTCCCCCTGTGCTCGCACGCAGAAGCGAACACATACGTAAGTCCCGCCCACATATGAAAAAAAACATGTAACCAGTAAAAATATTTCAAGCGTCGCCTATGGGGATTTTTAAGCGTGTGAAATTTTGAAGCGTGACATGTTAGGTATCTATTTACTCAGCGTAACTTCATCTTTCACAATATGCAAAAACATTAGGCTAACTTTACTGTTTTTTTTTTTTTTTTAAAGCACAAAACAGTGTCTTTCCCTAAAACAACACGTTTGAAAAATTGCTGCGCAAATACCGTGCAAGATAAAAAGTTGCAACAGCAGCCATTGTATTCTCTAGGGTCTTTGCTAAAAACATATATAATGTTTGGGGGTTCTATGTAATTTTCTAGCAAAAAAAATTATGATTTTTAGATGTAGGAGAGAAATGTCAGAATTGGCCTGGGTGGCAAGTGGTTGTAAACACACACCACTTATACCTACAGATATGCCTATAATACGGCTTACCTGTAGGTACTGGAGATATTTCCTATATATGCTTGCGACGACATCGGCGCATGCGCACTGAAGAAAGGGCGCGATCGTGCCGTTTCTAAAGAGCCCATGCCGTGACCATCGGCTCCCGCTAGGGAGTGATGTCACGTGACTCCGGCCAGTCACAGAACCGGAGTCCACGGCCCCGAAAGGAAGAGGGGTGAAGGTGGATGCAGCCACCAGCAGGGGACATTGGGGGCTTTGTTTGCAGGTAAGTGGCACATAATGGGCTAGTATGTGATGCATGCAAGCCCCTTAGGTTTTACTTCCTCTTTTGTTCCCTGCAAAGTAAAAGCATATCAGGGTTTACTTCCTCTTAAGGCCCCTTTCACACTGGGGCGGGAGCCGCGGTGACGGTAAAGCAGCACTTTCTTTAGCGCTGCTTTACCGTCGTTTTAACCGCGGTATTCGGCCGCTCGCGGTGCGGTTTTACCCCCCGCGAGCGGCCGAAAAAGGGTTAAAGACCCCCGCAGAGCGCCGTATTGCCGCGGTTTTACCGCGGTTTCCAATTCAAATCAATGGGAAGGAGCGGTATAGGAGCGGTGAACACACCGCTCCTATACCGCTCCAAAGATGCTGCTAGCAGGACTTTTTTTTGCCGTCCTGCTAGCGCACCGCTCCAGTGTGAAAGCCCGCCGGCTTTCACACTGAACTTAAAGGGGCCGGATTTTTTCAGGCTCTATTTTTAGCGCTGTACCGCCTGAAAAACGCCCCAGTGTAAAAGGGGCCAAATTTGAAGCAACAAGTGTCAGATAAAGGCTTGTTTTTTTTAAGTGGTTAAAGTGGAGGTCCGCCCACCGCTGCAAAAATTAAAAGCCAGCAGCTTCACATACTGCAACTGCTGACTTTTAATAATCGGACACTTACCTGTCCTGGAGTCCAGCGATGTTGGCACTGCAGCGGTTTCCATTGCGAGTAAGGGAACTCGGCAGTGTAGCCTTACAGCTTCACATTGGGAACCCTACTGCGCATGCGCGAAGCTCCACTCCTCTCTCCCACTGGCCCGGCGGCCAAATGTGGCCCCAGAGGGAGGAAGGTGTAAAATGAGAAGAAGTTCCACTTTTGGGTGAATCTCCGATTTAAACTTTTTTGCAGACCAAGTTCATTCCTTTGATCTATAAGAACCAAATGTTGCAATGTTTCTTTTATCTCCTTTTTTTTCGTCAGCTGTGAGCAGAGAAGGGCTCTGTACTGAATCGTGGAAATGCCTGATTAAGAACTTAAGGGGGTTTGAATTGAGATTGTGATTTCTTTAACGATTAATCGTGCAGCTCTAATCTATCTCTATCTTGATAGATTGAATGATATATAGATAGATAGATCAATCACCCATGAGGTGTTAACATGTAGTCACACCCCTTTAACACTAAAAATACTAAATTAACCCTCTGCATGGTGCTATACACCCTTTCCAGCAAATGTTGCATTAAAATAGGGATTTTTAGTTCACATGCATTGCAATACATGTTTAAGCTGGCCAACTGCGTCAAAGTAATCCCTCTCTGGCCAGTCCTACACTACTCTACTTCTACTCTAACGCTCTTATTCAGGCTACCCCCCTCCCTCCCTCTAGTTTTCTCCCCCCTCCCTCTAGTTTTCTCCTCCCCTCCCTCTAGTTTTCTCCTCCCCTCCCTCTAGTTTGCTTTTCCCCTCCCTCTAGTTTGCTCCTCCCCTCCCTCTAGTTTGCTTTTCCACTCCCTCTAGTTTGCTCCTCCCCTCCCTCCCCCCTCTAGTTTGCTCCTCCCCTCCCTCTAGTTTGCTCCTCCCCTCCCTCTAGTTTGCTTTTCCACTCCCTCTAGTTTGCTCCTCCCCTCCCTCTAGTTTGCTCCTCCACTCCCTCTAGTTTGCTTTTCCCCTCCCTCTAGTTTGCTCCTCCCCTCCCTCTAGTTTGCTTTTCCACTCCCTCTAGTTTGCTCATCCCCTCCCTCTAGTTTGCTCCTCCTCTTCCCATTCTCTAGTTTGTTCCTCTTGTCCCCTACCTCTAGTTTCGGTCCTCTTCTACCCCTCTCCTCCCCTACCCCTATTCCTAGTCCAAGTCTGCCTCTCCTACTTCTTTTCTAATCATCACCTACTCCTCCTATTTATCCTCATTCTCCTTCTCCTATTCATCTTCCTCCTCCTTTTCATCCTACTCCTTCTATTCATCATTATCCTCCTCCTCCTCCTCTTTACCCCCTTCTCCTGTTCATCCTTCTCCTGTCCATCATCCTCCCCCCTATTTATCCTCCTATTCATCCTCCTCCTATTTATCCTCCTATTCATCCTCCTATTTATCCTCCTTTTCCTCCTCCTCTTCACTCCTCCTCCTCCTCCTCCTCTTTATTCTCCTCCTCTTTATCCTCCTCCTTATCCTCCTATTTATTTTCCTCCTCCTCAGCCGTGACCTGAAAGGAGGGGGAAGCTGCAGCCGCGACCTCCTCTTCTCTACCCTACTGCACTCCTCATCTTCCTCCTCCTATTTATCCTCCTCATCCTTCTCCTATTTATCCTCCTCTTCCTCCTCCTATTATTTATCCTCCTCCTCCTATTTATCCTCCTCCTCCTATTCATCCATTTATTACATTTTATACACTTTGTAAAATCATACAAGGCATATTGTATACAACATTTTCAGTAGTGAATGAATGAATGACTTGTATAGCGCAACCTATGCGAACTGAATCGCCTCAGGGCGCTTTTTGCCACTGGTGTCCATCTGTGGTATAGTGCGGTCCTTGCCCTGTGGGGTCCTGACACGCTTACAAACACATACAACATACACATATTTGGCCAATTTTATTGACAGGATCTAATTAATCTACCAGCATGTCTTTGGAGTGTGGGAGGAAACCGGAGTACCCGGAGGAAACCCACGCAAGCACAGGGAGAACATGCAAACTCCAGGCAGAAGGTGTCGTGGTCGGGATTTGAACCAGCGACCCTATTACTGCTAGGTGAAAGTGCTAACCACTACACCACTGTGCTGCCCTGTAATAAATAACACACAAATAACTGGTTCAAAACAACGTATAAATATTGAAAAATAAACAACATGTACACTTTCATTATGTGTAACTAATTTTAAGACTTCCTTGTCTTATTCATCCTCCTCCTCCTATTTATCCTCCTCAGCCGTGACCTGAATGGAGGGGGGAAGCCGCAGCCGCGACCTCCTCTTCTCTACCCTACTGCACTCCTCCTCTACCTCCTCTTACCTGGAAGATAGTTCTTTACAGATGGAATATGAGAAAACCCAGATGCAGGTGACAGAAAACAATATAAATTGTTAGACATCGGATAATCCAACCAACTATTCTGCTTTTGTCGGCTTGGGTGGTTGCGGTTATGGAGGCTGGGGTTTTTTGGGAAATGGGGTAAATTTTTTATTCTCTAGACAGTGAATAAAGTGTGGCCTTAGGAGTTTTGTGTCATACTCGCACTCTGGATTACCTCCAGGTGTCAACAACTCTACCACATTTGCAGTTGAATACATCAAACAGCTATAATCATCTGGTGCCTGCTGGTGTACATTTAAAAAGTACGTGTGTTTTAGAGGTTTTGCAACCAGAGATCCATAGCTGTCCGTGATCTGCTTAAAGGCAGGTGATGGAATGCGCAGGTCACTGTCAGCCACCAACACTCGTTTACCATCACAAACACTGACAAAAGCATGTCCCGGGGGACTATAAAGATGCAACTGAATAGCTGGGAATGACAAAGGTGTTATATTTTCATAAACCATTCTGAAGTATTTATCTCGGAATTGATGCCTCAGTACAAAAGCTGTAGAACAGCAAAGAGCAAAGCTGGCAGGCCGACCATTTTGAATGTCAGCCTTATCCTTCATACTGAGTCTCAATTCCGGGATCCAGGCTCCAGTACTAACTTGTACTTTGGTCTTCTTCCTCGATGTCTGCGGCTCGCTGTCATCACACGAGGGCCTCTTCCTTGTCTCCCTTCCACCATCCTGCTGGGGTTCCAAAGTAGGCGGGTCCTCCGGAGCTAAAACAAATACACCAACTAAAAGGTTATTTAATGCATTGCTACTTTGCTATGATCTTTATATAATATAGAATAAAGTACGGCGGAGCGGTGCAGCTGTTGTGGCGGGCCGCCGTCATATGACGGCGCTCGCTTTTTGGCCACTAGGGGCGCGTGCCCGCCGCGTAACTGGGGACCCGATGCGCGTGCCCGGCGGCCGCGATGTCCGCCAGGCACCCACGATTGCCCGGTAAGTGAGCAGGACATGGATCTGTGTATGTAAACACACAGATCCACGTCCTGTCACTGGAGAGGAGACCGATGGTGTGTCCCTTGTACATAGGGACACCGATCGGTCCCCTCCCCCAGTCAGTCCCCTCCCCCCACAGTTAGAATCACTAATCTAGGGAACATATTAACCCCTGCAGCGCCCCCTAGTGTTAACCCCTTCCCTGCCAGTCACATTTATACAGTAATCAATGCATTTTTATAGCACGGATCGCTGTATAAATGTGAATGGTCCCAAAAATGTGTCAAAAGTGTCCGATATGTCCGCCGCAATGTCGCAGTCACGATACAAATCGCAGATCGCCGCCATTACTAGTAAAAAAAAAAAAATAATAAAAAGGCTATAAATCTATCCCCTATTTTGTAGATGCTATAACTTTTGCGCAAACCAATCAATAGACGCTTATTGCAATTTTTTTTTTTTTTTACCAAAAATATGTAGAAGAATACGTATTGGCCTAAACTGAGGAAAAAAAATGTTTTAAAAAAAAATAAAAAATTGGATATTTATTATAATAAAAAAAGTAAAAAATATTGCATTTTTTCAAACTTGTCCCTCTTAATTTGTTTATAGCGCAAGAAATAAAAACCGCAGAGGTGATCAAATACCACCAAAATAAAGCTCTATTTGTGGGGAAAAAAATTATAAAAGTTTTATTTGGGTACATCCTTGCATGACCGCGCAAATGTTATTAAAAATGCGACAGCGCTAAAAGCTGAAAAATGGCTTGGTCAGGAAGGGGGTGTTTGTGCCTGGTAGGCAAGTGGTTAAAGTGTTTGTAACCTCAACAATTTAATTTGCTGTCAGCCCCTCTCCTTTATTCAGCTTTAGTGCAAGTGTTTACTGAAATAAATGCCTCTAAATATCTTTTTTTTTTTTTTACACATCTTAAGGCCGGTCACGTGACTCCCAGCTGCTCTGCTACTCTGATCCCCGGGCTACAGCGGGAGGGGCCGAGCTGATGTCAGCCAGGAGGTCACGTGACCGCCATGCTGGCTTCTTAGCCTCTCCGGCTGTAGCCCAGGGATCGGAGTAGCAGAGCGGCCAGGAGTCGTGTGACCGGCCTGAAGATATCTGAAAACTGTATTTAGAGGCTTTGTTTTTAGTAATCACTTTCACTGTGCATTATCCCTGGATAAAGGAGAGGGGCCAGCAGTGACATTTGTTAAAATGTAATGTACTATGAATAGCGGCACGAGGGGGGGGTGGAGACGGCTCACACGACACATGGAACTGACAGGGTGGGCGAGGACAGAGGAGAGCTGCAGATGATGGAGGCACGTAAACTGTCCAAGGTGTCAGGGCTCAGCAGCCATGATGAACCGTTGTCATTTTACAGGAGGAGGGCAGAACCTGGCAGGATCAGACAGGTTTTTTTACAGCTCTCAGAGGAGCAAGTTAGACAGCACAAGCACTGTGCTGTTAACCTGCTGTAAAGGAACAGGATCCATTTTTTTATTATTATTTAGGGTTACAAAAACTTTAAAATGCTCACTCACGATACCCCTTAATGTGATACTATAGGTGTTTTTTAATTAACAATATTACCTGCTCTGTACAATGGTTTTTGCATAGCGCATCCCCGATCCTCCTCTTCTCTTCTTTGGGTCCCCTGCCGGTGCTCCTATGTCCTTTCCCGTGCTGAGTGCCCTATAGCAAGCTGCCTGCTATTGGTCACTTGTGCGTGCTCTCTCCTGAGCTGGCTTTATGTCCATAGACACACAGACCGTGGCTCAGCCCCGCCCCCTCCTCACTGGTTGTAATTGACAGCCGTGGGAGCCAGTGGCTGCTGCTGTCTAAACCAATGAGGAAGGAGAGAGCCGTTGTTCCCATTTGCTCACATTGTCCTGTGCCTGATCCGACACCCGGAATGGAAAGCCTGCGTAAACTTTAAGGGAGCTCCACTGCTCCGCTAATCACCTGGAGCCAGCATGCATTCCAATCTGGGCAGAAGTCACGTCATCGACCAAAGCCTCGTCCTCCACCAATCCCGACGTCCTCTGTGACCTGACTGAGGAACCAACAGTTATACCAACCAGTGCCTGTTAGCCGGGCCAATTATATTAGCTTATTGTACAGGACACAGAGGATAGGTCCTGGATGGCTGCAATGCTTCACCAATATTTGGGTTTTGTTCCCTTGAACCAGTTGATCTCCCGAAGATTTACCCCCTCTTTATGACCAGGCCTTTTTTTGTGATATAGATTTTTAAATCTAACTTTAAAAACATTTAAAATTTGACGCATTCGTTCAATGCTGTACCCAATAGATTCTTTTGGTGATCAACACCATTGCGGTTTTTATTTTTTGGTGATCAACACCAGTGCGGTTTTTATTTTTTGCGCTATAAACTAAAAAAGCTGACAATTTTGAAAAAAAAAAAAACAATATTGTTTGTTTACTTTTCTGCTATAAAACATAGCCAATAAAAAATAATGAAACTATTAAATGTATTTATCAATTTAGGCCAATATTTATTCTGCATATTTTTTGGTTAAAAAAAATCCCAGTAAGCGTATATTGATTGGTTTGCGCAAAAGTTATAGCGTCTACAAACTATGGGATATTCTTATTTTTTACTAGTACACTGCTAAAAATATGCACTGTCACTGTATTGATGACATTGGCTGGGAAGGGGTTAAACATCGGGGGCGATCAAAGGGTTTACTGTATGCCTAACCAGTATTTTTTCACTGTGTGGGAGGTGCTTTTACTAGGGAAGGGAATTAATCCATGTCCCTGCTTAGCAGGAACACAGGATCATTGCCTTCCCTACAGACAGAACGGCGATCTGTATTGTTTACATTGGCAGACCAACATTCTGGCTTTGGCCTAATGATCGGCGGGTGTCGGTGGACATTGATTCCGTGGTACCTGCAGTTTAGCTCCTGCTGTGTCTAATAACAGTAGCGGCGGTTGCAGGTGGCACGCATGCATGACCCGGATGTGTACGTGCGCAGAACAGCCTCCCTGACACAGTATATCGTGAGGAATTCTATATAATATAGGGTGAGGAATTCCAGGACAATCGGGCATAAGGAGAGGACTGACTCGCAGTCCTCTCTGCATTGGTAATGGCTTATTTGGGACCGCTCACCGTCGTTATAGGTTGGTACTTTGAAGAGGGATATCACTGTTGTTATGGCAGCAGGTAGCTACCATAACCCCGGTATCCTCTTCTTTAGCGGGTGGTCTGCTTTTAGGTAAAAGTGGTCTCTGCAGCGGATTCGCCACAAGATCACCTTTATCAGCAGCGGGAGAGAAGCCCCCCCTCCCGCCGCGCTCCAGTACCCTCCGCCACTTACCGGAGCCACCAGCAGTTGGAGAGGCGATCGCGTCCTTCTCTCTGTTAGTTGTGGAGGCGAGTGAGGGGAAAATGGCCCCCACCCGTCTCCATACCATTGTAGGGCAGAAAAAAAACGTCAAAACGTCACTTCCGCCTATAGCTCTTAAAGATACTTTTTTGTGTTATTGCATTTTAGTGTAAATATGAGATCTGAGGACTTTTTGACCCCCAGATCTCCTATTTAAGAGGTCCTGTCATGCTTTTTTCTATTACAAGGGATGTTTACATTCCTTGTAATTGGAATAAAAGTGACACAATTATTTTTATTTTTTTAAAGAACAGTGTAAAAATAAAAGGTAAAATAAATAAGAAAAAAATGTTTTTAAACGCACCCCATCCCGCCGAGCTCACGCGTAGAAGCGAACGCATATGTGAGAAGCGCCCGCATATGAAAACTGTGTTCAAACCACAATCGTTAGAGCGAGAGCAATAATTCTAGCCCTAGACCTACTCTGTAACTCAAAACACTTGAAAACAGCAACGGTGCGATCTGCTGCACGCGTGTCGAAAAAGGCCCACACCAAGGAACGTTTAACCACCTGATTACTTTGCACTTAAACCCCCCTCGTGACCAGACCAATTTTCAGCTTTTGGCGCTGACGCACTTTGAATGACAATTGCGCGGTCATACAACACTGTACCCAAATTAAATTTTTATCATTTTTTTCCCACAAATAGAGCTTTCTTTTGGTGGTATTTAATCACAGCTGGGGTTTTTATTTTTTGCTAAACAACCAAAAAAAAAATGGAAAAAAAAAAAAATCATGTTTAATAGTTTGTTATAAAATTTTGCAAACAGGTAATTTTTCTGCTTCATTGATATGCGCTGATGAGGTGGCACAGGTGGGCACTGATAGGCTGCACTGGTGGGCACTGATAGGCTGCACTGGTGGGCACTGATAGGCTGCACTGGAGGGGACAGATAAGTCGGTACTGATGGGGACAGCAAAGATGGCACTGATGGGCCACGGATGGGTGGCGCGGATGGGTGGCACGGATGGGTAGCACGGATGGGTGGCACTGATGGGCACGGATGGGTGGCACGGATGGGTGGCACGGATGGGCACTGATGGATGGCACTGATAGGTGGCACTGATGGGCACTGGTAGGTGACACAGATGAGCACTGGTAGGTGACACAGATGAGCACTGGCAGGTGACACTGATGTGCAGCACTGGCACTGTGGGCACTGAGAGATGGCACTGTGGGCACTGAGAGATTGCACTGTGGGCACTGAAAGATGGCAGTGTGGGCACTTTAATGGGGCAAAGGTGGGGGCACTTTAATGGGGCAAAGGTGGGCATTGTATTGGGCACATCGCTGGCACATTGCAGTGAGAGGGACTGATGTCCCTCTCACTGCCGCAGGTGATCGGCTTTTTTTTTTTTTCTGCTCGCGCTGTCAGCGCGAGGAGGAAAAAAAAAGCCGATTACCGGCTCTGTTAGTATCACATGATCAGCTGTCATTGGCTGACAGCTGATCACGTGGTAAGGGGTCGGGATCGACCCCTTACTCGGATCTGTGATCCAGCGAGTCTCACAGACTCGCTGATCACAGAGCGCGCCGCGCGCGCCCTTCAGGGGGCGCGCAGGCAGCTCGTGCCCGGGACGACGTCAATAGACGTCGTCCCAGCACAATAGATCTGCGCTGTAGCCGTCATTTGGCTATAGCGCGGGTCTATAGTGGTTAAAAGTCAGCAGGGAGTCAGCAGCGCCCTGCCCCTGTGGAGCTCTGTGGTGTGATGCAATAGGGTGGCTGTCCTTTAGCTGCCCCCTAAAGGACATCCTGCCTCATTGGAGTTGTGCCTCCTCCTCTCTTTTCTCAGGCACCCAAGTACAGTCAGTGACCTCATCATCCCCTCCCTCCTCGTCACTGGAGCAAACTTGGCAGTATGCTGCAGCTGGAGGAACATGACTGCCAGTTTCTTGTCCTTCTGTGGCACCCCCTCTCTCTAGGCTCACGTTACTCCCTTCCTCAACCTGGGAACCAACATCAGTGCCTTCAAATCTCTTTGCATCCTCCAGCAGCATGTACCCAACGCTGTTGTCGAATAATTCTGGGGACTCCTCCGTGCATGATGGTAGGGATAGGGAAGAAGTGACTGTGGACAAGGAGCCGGTGGAATAGGCTGCTTTGGCAGCTGCGTTGGAAGGCAAACTAATCTGAGCCTGGGTGACAGGGGATGAGGAGGATGATGACAGCTTTGTTATCCACTCCACCAACTCTTCTGCATGTTGTGACTCAAAAACATGACCAGCAGCAGAAAAAAAAGACAAGCGTGCCTCACGGCCACCTGCAGAGGATGCACCATGTCCATGATCACCACTATTGACTGAAGACACAGAGGCTGCTTGCCCTCTTTTAGTGGCCAGTGAGCATCTGCCTCTCCTTGGTGGCCTTCCCGACATGATGTATTTTTTGTTTTGCAACACCACACTACACTGTATTAGATACTGTGTACACTGCCTAAAGTGTAGTAGAAACTGTACACACTGTATTAGATACTGTGTACACCTTCACTGTATTAGCAACTGTACAATGGCTGCACTGTATTATATACTGTGTACACCACCAGAAGTGTAGTAGAAACTGCATACACTGTATTAGATACTGTGTACACCACCAGAAAAGTAGTAGAAACTGTACTACGGCTGCATGGTATTGTGTACTGTGCACACCCCCAGAAATGTAGTAGAAGCTGTACACACTGTATTAGATACTGTGTACACCACCAGAAGAGTAGTAGAAACTGTACTGCGGCTGCACTGCATTGTATACTGTGTACACCATCAGAAGTGTAGTAGAAACTGTACACACTGTATTAGATACTGTGTACACCACCAGAAAAGTAGTAGAAACTGTACTACGGCTGCATGGTATTGTGTACTGTGTACACCACCAGAAGTGCAGTAGAAACTGTACACACTGCATTAGATAATAGGTACACAGCCTGCACTGTATTAGAAATTGTACTATGGTTGCACTGTATTGTGTACTGTGTATACCACCAGAAGTGTAGTAGAAACTATACACACTGTATTAGATACTGTGTACACCGCCTGCACTGTATTAGCAACTGTACACGGGCTGCACTGTTTTGTTTACTGTGTACACGACCAGAAGTGAAGTAGAAACAGTTTTGACTGGGGCATTGATGGACTTTAGTCCAAAACATGTCGGGTTGCTAGATCATTGCATTTTTGATACCAAGCTATTTTTTATGTGATCACTTCATGTACCTACCATGATTGGTGAGTGTACATTTTTATTCAATTTTTAAATAAAACATCATTTTTGTTACTCGGATTCATGCACCATGTGGAGGCCCCTTTCTTACCTTTTTCTTTCCATGATTTGAATTTTTTTTATTGGATATCACTGGGAGTATCGCAGACCTTTCCAGCCGGAGATCGTTTGCCCACATAGGTACGGATACCTGTTGGAGTGTTTCTGGTGCCAGCTACCCACCGTTTACCGTCTGAGATGTGGTCAAGGCACACTTTTACATCTTCACCGTCTCCGATAAAAGATCTGCTGGATTTGATGATCCAATTGCTCGTTTGACCCACCGCTATACGGCGTGTGTGTCCATCATTTGTGGTAAGCGTACCCAATCTTCTCGTTGTTATACACACATTGTCACGAATGATACATTGGGCAATTTATCCTTCCTGGTTCATCACCATTTTTGAAGAGGCATCACTCCTAACAAATAGGACTATACATCTCCCAAGAGAGGAAGTTTATTATATATAATGTTTGTCTTTTCAAGGACTAATTAATTGTTTGCTTTTTTTGCACTTGTTCATTCTATGCTAGTATCTGTTGTGTTTGGATACATTCTGATACATACTCACACATTATTGTGTTTTCTTGCCAAATAGACACCTATATAATACCGATTTAAAGAAGTTGTTTTTGGGGTATTTTTTTGAAATACTCATTCAGCCTGGTTGCACATTTATACCATATTATTTGTCTTATATCGGTTACAGTTTTTTTCAGTAGACACTATCTTACCACCCACCCCTGGGGGTCAGCCTGGGATTTTCATGTATCTTTCTTATAAGCGCTGCATTTTGTTACTCGATGGGGCAGCCTTGACTTTTGGGCTTAGCAATTATCCTCCGCTGGGCTTGTTAATCCATGTCCAGGGGTTCCCAGGGTTAGTACCCAACAACTTCGGATGCTGACACCATAAAAGTCCTTTTAGAAGGTTTTTATTTGCAGGGGTAACATCCAACAAACATAGTCTTGAATGGGAACAGAGGGCAAGGGTGAAGAAACTCAGGCACCTTGAACTGCTGACAATTTAAATGTTTCTTACAAAAACCGAGAGAGAAGCCACTCGCAGCTGGGCACTTTAATGCTGAACAAATCTCTAGCCAGAGATTTTGGCAGTCAACACTTTGATCCGGAAACTTGTAAAGTCTCTAACACAGAATAAACTTTCAACCGAAACTGAATAGGAACCTTTTCTCAGTACCTGGAACTTTCTCTGTCTCCTTGGCAGTACTGCGAAACTGTGAATTCGTTAGTGTCCATAACAACCCAGCAACCAGGCTCTTCTTGAGATGCCAGCTTGTTGGCCCTCCTCCGAAGAGTCCTCCCCGGTCGCCTACATGAGCTGCGGTGCCCCTCCAAGATTGAGAGCACACTGGACGCCTTGAATCCTCCCTCAGTTACTGCGCCTCGGACCAGCCGGTTCCGAGACTCGGGAACAGATGGATCCTTGCCCCAGACCATGCGGGTCTGTGGGGATAGTCAAACTGACCATGTTGCCGGACGGCAAACGCTCCTGGGCCCGGGGCCCCTCACGCGGCTACCCCGGACCAGATTCAGGAACAGGCAGCTACGGCCGAACCCCGAACACGTGACTTCAGCACCTTAAGTACCCTTCCACAGACTACACAGTGGGGCAAGAAGCACCCACTGATTGGCTCCGGGGAAGACTGATACTCAAAACGTCCAACCAGGCCTGGTTCTGGGCCTGTCATGTGTACCTCACTGTACCCATGACCAGGCAGAACCCTAGTACAGCCCAGCCAAACTGATGTCAAAGTTAACTTGCACAATTAACCCTTAGAACCCCACTACTGTTCTGAGGAAAAAACTAAATTTTCACATATAGCGGACACGTTGTAAAAGTGTCACCGCTACATATATGTATATATATGTGTATATATATATGTGTGTGTGTGTGTGTATATATATATATATATATATATATATATATATATATATATATATATATATATATATATATATATATATATATATATATATATATATATATATATATTAATATGTATATATTAATACACAGCCTGAAGTGTATTAGAAACAGTACACCACAGAATGCACTGTAGATATAGGCTACACTGGATGCAGAGTATATATATACGAAAGGCAAATCCACTTTTCACACAAGTGCAAACTACAAGTGCAAAGTGCACTGAAAGTGCACTTGGAAGGGCAGTCACTGTAGATCTGAGGGGGACATGCAAGAAAAATAAAAAAACAGCATTTTAGCTTGCACATGATTGGATAATAAAATCAGCAGAGCTTCCCCTCATTTCAGCTCGACCCCTCAGATTTACAGTGACTGCACTTCCAAGTGCACTTTCAGTGCAATTTCAAGTGCACTTTGCACTTGTAGTTTGCACTTGTAGGGCAAAGTGGATTTGCCTTTTCGTAAATAACCCCAGTATCTCACAAAAGTGAGTAAACCCCTCACATTTTTGTAAAGAAATTAATTAAACTCATTACTCACATTTAAAGCAGAAAAGGCACTCACTCCGCTGATCAAAAGCAACATTTTTCCTATCTAGCAATGCATATTCTACAATGTTTGCCCGCAAACTGAATCAATCAATAAAACCCGCCCATGTTTATAAACTCAAAAATAACTCAAATCAATTAATCACTCATACCCAAGAAATCCTATCTACAGTATGTCACAAAACTGAGTACACCCCTCACATTTTTGTAAATATTTTGTGACAACACTGAAGAAATGACACTTTGCTACAATGTAAAGTAGTTAGTGTACAGCTTGTATAACAGTGTAAATTTGCTGTCCCCTCAAATTAACTCAACATACAGCAATTAATGTCTAAACCGCTGGCAACAAAAGTGAGTACACCCCTAAGTGAAAATGTGCAAATTGGGCCCAATTAGCCATTTTCCCTCCCCGGTGTCATGTGACTCATTAGTGTTACAAGGTCTCAGGTGTGAATGGGGAGCAGGTGTGTTAAATTTGGTGTTATCGCTCTCACTCTCTCATACTGGTCACTGGAAGTTCAACATGGCACAACATGGCACTTCATGGCAAAGAACTCTCTGAGGATCTGAAAAAAGAATTGTTGCTTTACATAAAGATGGCCTAGGCTATAAGAAGATTGCCAAAACCATGAAACTGAGCTGCAGTACAGTGGCCAAGACCATACAGTGGTTTAACAGTACAGGTTCCACTCAGAACAGGCTCGCCATGGTCGACCAAAGAAGTTGAGTGCACATGCTCAGGGTCATATCCGGAGGTTGTCTTTGGGAAATAGATGTATGAGTGCTGCAGAGGTTGAAGGGGTGGGGGGTCAGCCTATCAGTGCTCAGACCATATGCCGCACACTGCATCAAATTGGTCTGCATGGCTGTCATCCCAGAAGAAAGCCTCTTCTAAAGATGATGCACAAGAAAGGCCGCAAACAGTTTGCTGAAGACAAGCAGACTAAGGACATGGATTACTGGAACCATGTCCTATGGTCTGATGAGACTTATTTGTTTTAGATTGTCTCAATTGTGTGTGGTGGCTACCAGGTGAGGAGTACAAAGACAAGTGTGTCTTGCCTACAGTCAAGCATGATGGTGGGTGGGAGTGTCATGGTCTGAGGATGCATGAGTGCTGCCGGCACTGGGGAGCTATAGTTCATTGAGGGAACAACATGTCCTGTGACATACTGAAGCAGAGCATGATACCCTTCCTTCGGAGACTGGGCCACAGGGCAGTATTCCAACATAACGACCCCAAACACACCTCCAAGACAACCACTGCCTTGCTAAAGAAGCTGAGGGTAAAGGTGATGGACTGGCCAAGCATGTCTCCAAACCTAAACCCTATTGAGCATCTGTGGGGCATCCTCAAATGGAAGGTGGAGAAGCGCAAGGTCTCTAACATCTATCAGCTCTGTGATGTCGTAATGGAGGAGTGGAAGAGGACTCCAGTGGCAACCTGTGAAGCTCTGGTGAACACCATGCCAAAGAGGGTTAAGGCAGTGCTGGAAAATAATGGTGGCAACACAAAATATTGACACTTTGGGCCCAATTTGGACATTTTCGCTTAGGGGTGTACTCACTTTTGTTGCCAGCGGTTTAGACATTAAGGGCTGTGTGTTAAGTTATTATGAGGGGACAGCAAATTTACACTGTTATACAAGCTGTACACTAACTACTTTACATTTTAGCAAAGTTTCATTTCTTTAGGGTTGTCACATGAAAAGATATAATAAAATATTTACAAAAATATGAGGGTGTACTCAGTTTTGTGAGAAACTGGATATATACTAGACTGTATATATATATATATATATATATATATATATATATATATATATATATATATATATAAAATACACCGCCTGAAGTTTATTAGAAACAGCACACCACGGAATGCACTGTAGACATAGGCTACACTGGATGCAGAGTATATATATATGAAGTCTGGTGGAGACACAGAAAGCGATGCAGCAATGCACCCTAGATTGCTCTTTGTATTTAAACCAAGCACCTGGCTACATGTATATGCTTGGGCCATAATGTACAGTATTTACCTATTATGTTTCATTTTATCCATCATCAAGATGGGTAAAATCATCTGACTATAATCATATGGAAATTGCTGATTACTTTGGTCCTGAAAAAGCAGACACTGTCTGCAAAACATGTCAACACTATCCTGGAATAGTTTAACTACAACCTACAATGCTAGATGATGTTGTCAGTGATTGTATACTGTATGCTGATGTATAAATTATTATATATTATTTTATTCAATGTGGATAATTGTCCATATGCTTTTAGAAATAATGCCGTCAAACACGTATGGTTATGTGTATGGTTCAAAATGATGACAATTTTGAAAAAAAATACAATATTTCTTACTTTTTGCTATAATAAATATCCCCCAAATTTTTCATCGGTTTAGGCTGATATGTATTCTTCTAAATATATTATTGGTAAAAAAAATTACAATAAGTGTAAATTGATAGGTTTGCGCAAACGTTATAGGGTCTACAAAATAGGGACTAGATTTATGGCATTTTTATTATTATTATTTTTTTACTAGTAATGGAGGTGATCAGTGATTTTTATCGGAACTGCGACATTGCGGTGGACAGATCGGACACTTTTGACACTTTTTTGGGACCATTGACATTTATACAGTGATCAGTGCTATAAAAATGCAAAATGATTACTGTGTAAATATCACTGGCAGGGAAGGGGTTAACATTGGGGGGGATCAAGGGTTTTAATGTGTTCCCTAGATGTTTTGCTAACTGTGAGGGGATGGGACTGACTAGAGTAGGAGCCAGATCGTTGTTCCTACTTAGTAGGAACAGATGATCTGTCTCCCCTCCCCTGTCAGAGCCGTTCTGGCTCTCATGCCCACGATCGCGGGTGGCTGGCTCTTAAAGGAGCCACCGTACGGGTACAGCGATTTGCGCAGCAGGGCCATTTTGCTGACGTATATCGGCGCGAGCCAGTCTGCAAGTGGTTAAATATTATTTTAATTATATATTTATAAATGGTTATATTTAAATGATTTCAATTACATTAAACTAAATAATAATTTAAGAAGCATATTTACATTACAAAAAAAAAACATTAAAACGAATAAAAGATTAAGGAAAGAAATGTTTTTTACATAGCTATTACTGCGATTGACAAAGAGACTAAAGGTGATACTGAACTCTCGTTTTTTTTTTTTTTAAATAACACACATGTTATATTTACCTGCTCTGTGCAGTGGATTTGCACAGAGCAGCCTGGATCCTCTTCTTCTCGGGTCCCACTTTGATGCTTCTGGCCCCTCCCTCCTGTCAAGTACTCCCACAGCAAGCAGCTTACTTTGGGGGCACCCGAGCCGAGCTGTAGCTCCGTGTGTCCATTCAGATATGGGGCTGTGGTTTGGCCCTGTCCCCTCTATCTCCTGAATGGCTAACTGACTTTGATTGACAGCGACAGGAGCCAATGGTGCCGCTGCTGTGTCTCAGCCAATCGCTGGATAGACAGCTCAGGTAAGTATTATGGGGTCTGAGGGGGGCTGCTGCACACAGAAGGCTTTTTGTCTTATGCATAGAATGCATTAAGATAAAAAGCATTCTGCTTTTATAATCACTTTAAGAATAAATGTGTGTAAGAGGGCGCATGCGTGGCATGGGACGGAGCAGCCACTTCTAAAGAGAGCTCAGCTCCTCACAGGGCTCTCAGCCACTAAATAGGGCACATATACCGCTGCAATCATCCCAGAAATGGAACACCCCTATCCATACTTACCTGTGCATGTCGAATTCCAGGAAGAGGAGACGTGGGGGCCATCAGAAGTCTCTCACACATTATCTTCTGAGATCACAGGAGCAAAAAATGGTGCTGGCTCCCTGCCCACTTCATCTGCCTCTTCTCCTGCAACAGACCTGCAGCAGCTGGACTCAAATTCATCAAAAAGCTGTGAGTACGTTCCTCTTACAAAGGCAGATCTGGACATCAGTTTAGATACGCTATATACTAAACTTTTTACAAAATTTTAAACAGAAATCCAAAAATCCACAAGTGCCCTATCTCAGGAGATAACAGCAATAGGCACACGTACAGACTTGCTAGAAAATAAGCACAATGAATTAGCGATCGCATTTAATGATCTCTCAAGAGCGCATGAAACCCTTTCATCTGCATTTACACAGCTTCAAGCACATGCAGAAGATTTAGATAACAGGAACAGAAGGAGTAATATTAGAATAAGAGGTGCCCCAGAATCGATCACAGATTTAATCGCATACTTCTCAAAATTATTCCAGCCTCTTTTTGCCAGAGCAAGAACCATGATCCTTCATATGTGATCGTAGTCATCGTGCACTAAGGGCCAAACCCCCTCCAGATAAACTGCCCAGAGACATTATATTATGTATGAAAGACTTCTTAATCAAAGAAGGAATAATGCGTGCTGCACATGGCATTAGAAATATCACATTAGATGATATACAGCTGCAGATCTATCCAGACATCTCCCAAGCAACACTGGACAGACGCCAGAAAATGAA
Source organism: Lithobates sylvaticus (assembly GCA_028564925.1). Lineage (NCBI taxonomy): Eukaryota > Metazoa > Chordata > Amphibia > Anura > Ranidae > Lithobates > Lithobates sylvaticus. Next base: position 221,590,200 of record CM053031.1, on the reverse strand, counting down.
ACAAATCACTTCTGTGCTCTCCACAGCAAGAATTCGGTACAGATGGGGTTTTCCATTTAAATTAATTATTCCTCACAATGGCACAACCTACATCGCCACCACTATCACTGAAGGTCAAGATACCCTGACCAAATTAGGCCTTCTCGACCCCAGTAATCTCCCACGCATGCCAGCTACACCGCGTCCAGCTCCTATCTGGAACACTCCTGCTTCAAGAGCTGACAGATGCAGAACCAGACATGAAGCAGGTCAATGGAACTGAAGAGAATTAACAATTTTTTATGAGAGATAACCAGAAGACCATTCTTCTTTCCTCTTTTTTTTACAATTTTCTTTTGCCCATATATTTGTGAATGTTTACGTGTTTATATATATATATATATATATATATAGATAGATAGATAGATAGATAGATAGATAGATAGATAGATAGATATAGATATATAAAACTTTATTTTTATATATATCTTTTTTTATTTTTTTTATTTTTGTTTTTTCTACAACTATTCTCGTTAATAGTTTTATGTCCACTCATCCTGATTTATCTGAGTGGCCTGAGTAGGGTTATAAAACTGTTCGCAAAACACACGATTATATATAAACTGGGATATAAACCCTATGTACTAACTGTATGTAAAGTTATTTTTCACAGCTTGAATGACCAAACCCAACCAGAAGATGAGGATACACTGACATCTACAACCATAAAATGGTACTACAACCATTAACATTTATATTTTTTCCACATTACATTAACAGACTCAGAACAGAATTTTTTATAATCATTTATAACCGAACACAGCCATCATTTGTACTATAAAGGAAAAGCCGACTGCCATTGAGAAAACGAAATAGTTATGTTTACTTCCAGTTCCTAATGGAAGCGTCTCATAAGTTATATTCCTTTATAGCAACTCCGTATGCAACAGTGGACATATCTCCATTTTTTTTTTTTTTTTTTAAAGGTTTTTTTTGGTGTCTCATTCAAATAACTTGAATGCTGATGGGACCTAAGCGTCGGTGGGGTCTGTCACTTTCACCCACTATATTTGATGGGCTCTGGACATCAACATATGATATACAATTTGATTCAGATAACATATACATTAATCAATTATAATTATTCTGAACCAGGGTGGAATTGTTTGGCTCCACTAGAAGTCTGGCCCCACATCTTGATTAACTAGTTTTTCTCAGTTCAGAATCATTTACAGATCCTTTAAAATTGTAGGTATTGGTTAAAAGTTGCACAGCTATTCATACCCATGATAATTGTTGTGGCTACCCGCCCTATTCTTTTTTTTTTTTTTGCCACTTCAGAAGAACTTTTAGTATAGGACTATGTCAGCGAGGCCTTAACCTCTGTCCCATCTCTGTCTTGACATCATAGTGGCCTGGCCATTAAATTATTTAAATACTCTTTGTTCCCACTTACAATTTTTATTGTGAACAATTGATAAGTTTTGAAAACAAACCCCCTTAGTAGTATGCAGACTTAAGTAGCTAACCTTAGGCATTCCAAACCAGGGGGGGGGAACCCCGAAGTCCCCCTATATCTTCCTCGCCCCTCTCCTTACTTCTATCCCTTTCGTTTCGGTTCCCTTTCCCCCCCCCCCTCCCTGATCCCCTCCACCCCATCCCCATCGCTACCTCGCTACCGCATAACTCCAAGTTCTTTTAAATTTTTCCCAGCATTCCCACTTCCCCTTGGGATGGGTATTATCATCATAGTTATCTTTCAAGCATTCCAACTTATAAGTCACTTCTACTTCATCCATCCATTCCCCTATGGGAGGGCTTTCCAGCTCTTGCCACCTCCTGGGGATTAATCTTTTTGCGGCATTAAGAAGATGTGGGACCAGTGTGCTCCCGTATTGCCTCACTCCCTCCTCTGTTGCATGCATCAGGACCGCCCATGGGTCTTTTTTCACTTCTATTTGGGTTATTTCTTTGATGTAACTCAAGACCATCCCCCAATATTTTTGGATTTTCTGGCATTCCCACCATAAGTGGCCCATGGTTCCTCTCTGATTACATCCTCTCCAACAATTGGGGGATCTCCCCTCCTGAAATTTACTTGTTATATCGGGGGTCGCGTACCACCTAATTAAGCATTTGTAGTTCATTTCGGCGGTTCACATGTCTACTGCAGAGCTATGTGTGAGCTTCATTATTTTTTTAACCATCCCCGTGTTTATCTGTGACCCCAGATCCCTCTCCCATTTCTCGATGAATGGGGGGGCCTCCAGCCTGTCCATCTCTATCAATAACTTGTAAATTTTCGATATAGACTTTTTGGTGTTTTCTGCAGTGCATATTTGCTCCAGCTTCGTCAGGTCTCCAAGTGACCTGATCGGTTGTGGGAGCTTTTTCACGAAATTGCATATCTGGAGGTACCGCCACCCATCAATTCTAAACATATCCACTTTTTTTTGTAATTCATGTAGTGCCAGTGGTTGTCCCATACATAACACATCCCCCAGTTGTGTTTTCTCCTTATATATCCAATCCCCTCCTATCTCTTTTTTCCCAGGTGGGAAAAAATCATTCTCCTTAAGTGCTACTAAGGGTGAGTTATAGTTGCCATTCAGCTGCTTATAGATTTTGTCCCATATTTTAAACGAGTGCCGTGTGATAATATGTGTGTGTTCTCCTAGTGCTCTATACCCTGGGGGGTTCCATATAATCTTTCCCAAGTGAACATTACTCAGTGCCATTTCCAAGTGCACCCATCTTTTGTTTGTGTTTATTTTCCCCCACTCTGGTATTCTTATTAGTGCGATTGCGTGATAATAACTAATAATATCGGGGACAGCCAGTCCCCCCTGATTCTTGCCCTGTTTTAGAATTTGCAGAGACGTGCGATGTTTCTTGTTTTTCCACACAAAATTCATCAGTATTGATTTTAGCTTCCTTAGGTATTGGTGAGGTAGAGGGAGCATTTGAAACGTATACGTTATTACTGGGAGTATCATAATTTTTACGGTGTTTACACGTCCGATCCAAGATAGGGGCCTATTAATATATTCATTACACTTTTTTTTAACTTCGTCTAATAAAGGGAGATAATTTATTCTGTAAAGTTTTTCAGTTGAGTTGGCTAAGTCTATACCCAAATATTTTATTTGCTTCTTCCATACAAATTTATAATCTCTCTTTATTACCTGCTGCTCAGTCTTGTTTAAGTTAATGTTTAACATGTGAGATTTTGAAGAGTTGACCCGGAAATTTGAAAGGGCTCCGTAGGAAAGAAGGGTCTCCAAGAGAATGGGCATCGTCCTCCGAGGATGTCTCATATAAAACAAGACATCGTCGGCAAAGGCAGCCAACTTGTGGGACTCCCCCTCCACTCTACACCCCTCAATATCTGTGTTTCCTCTTATCGAGGACAATAAAGGCTCTAAGGTCAAGATAAAAAGACGAGGGGACAGCCCTGTCTCGTTCCGTTTCTCATTTCAAAGAGTGAGGAAAGGACTCTGTTTACTTTGACATTTGCCTTCGGGTGCCCATAAAGAGCTTTGATATGACGAATAAATATCGGGCCGAACCCCATATGCTCTAGTGTACTAAACATGAACCCCCAGTCTACTCTGTCGAACGCTTTTTCTGCGTCTATTGACAAGAGCAGACCGGGGGCCCGTGAGTCCCTCATTTTCTGGAGAACCAATAGCGTCCGAACCCCATTATCCCTCCCTTCCGTTCCGGGAACAAAGCCCACTTGATCCGGATGGATCAGTGCTTCCAGATGCCCCTTCATTCTCTCTGCTAGAATTTTGGCGTACAGCTTAGTGTCTGAGTTTAGCAGAGAGATGGGCCTATAGCTGGAACACACAGATCCATCCTTCCCGTCTTTCGGCAGAACAGTTATGGTTGCTAACAAGGAAGCCTCGCCCATTGCATATTCTATTCCCAAACCGTTCATATATTGTTGTAGTCTAGGGATCAGGATCTCCTTAAAAGTTTTATAGTATAAAATGGAGAAGCCGTCTGGACCCGGGCTTTTTCCTAAGGAGGAATTCGTCAAAGCCCTCAGTCTTTCAGTCTCAGAGATTGGCTGTTCCAACGCCTCTCTTTCCTCCTGACCCAGAGTCTCCAACCCTGCTCTACTCAGAAAGTCGTCTATTTTTTCTCTATGGTTCCCTTTTTTACCCGCCTTGGCATCTACAGAATAAAGCTCTTCATAATATTCCCTAAAAGATGAAGCAATGTCATGGGATACATATTTAAGCTCTCCATGTTTGGCTTGAATTTTTTCTATAAAGTTTTTTGTTTTTTGTTTTTGTACAATTCTCGCCAGATGCTTACTGGATTTAATTCCCCAGATGTAACGTTCTTTCGTTGTCCTATTGAATATCTGCTTCGCTTCGTAGTCTACACAATCTTTTAATTCCTCTCTCTTTGCCACCAACTCTTGGTAGATCGGTCGTCAATTCCTGCACTTTCCTCATCCTCTCTTTTTTTTTTCCATGAGGCCTTCCCTATCAAAATCCCTCTAATGAATGCTTTGTGTGCCTCCCAGAGGTTGGCTCCGTTGACTTCCCCATTATCGTTGTTGGTAAAAAATCCTTCCAGTTCTCTTTTCACAAACTCCACCACTTCCCCGTCTCGTAATAACTCTTCGTTAAGTTTCCACCCACATGATGGGGGTTTATGTTCTGGAACTGCAAGAGTCACTGATACAGGGGCGTGGTCGGAGAGTGTGATTGTCTCTATTTTTGTTTGTAATACTCTGTCTAGGATTCCATGGTCTAGAAATACATAGTCCAATCTAGAGTACGTCCCGTGGACAGGGGAGAAGAACGTGTAATCCCTCGTTTGCGGGTGTTGGATCCTCCAAACATCCATCAGTTGCTTGTAGCGCAATTTATTTTTTATCGATATTAGTTGTGCGTTCCTTGTCCCCTGACCACCGGACGTACTGTCTACACCATGATCCATAATAAAGTTAAAGTCTCCCATAAGGATTACAAAACCCTTCCTGAAAGCCCCCAGCTTTCGTAGTATCTCCTCCAGGAATTTGATGGGGTTTATATTTGGAGCATAGACATTTGCCAACGTATATGTTGTTCCATACAAGGTTCCCCTCAAGAACAAAAACCTTCCCTCCGGGTCTACCCTTCTGTCTTCCAACTTAAAATGTGTATCCCCCGCGAAACCAATAGCAACCCCTCTCGATCTACTTGAGGAAGTGTCGGCTTAATACCAAGTAGGGTATATTTTTGAAAACAATTTCACATTTGTATTATGAGAAAGATGTGTTTCTTGGAGGAAAACCACACTGGCCCCATATCTCCCTATCTCATCAAGAATTATGTGCCGCTTACTTGAAGTGTTCAGTCCTTTAACATTGTAGGTTAAAAATTTCAGTGCAGGAGTCATTACTCAATTGGAGCTATAATTTCCGAATTAAGAGGTAGCGATGAGAATCTCCCTCCCTGAGCCCCCTCCCTCCCCCCCCTGCCACCCCCCCCCTGCCACCCCCCCCCCCTTTCCCACCCCGTCCATCCCCCCATCCCCCCCCCCCCCCCCCCCCTCCCTCCCCCCCTCCCCCCCCTCCCTCCCCTCTCTGACCCCATCTCGGGTCTCTATTCCGATGGGGACCCCTTTCATGAGGCCCCCTCGAAACAACTAGATCTAAGGTGAGGTGGGGTTCTTTCCCCGCCCCCTCCCACTATCTACTTCCCAGTTAGCATCGGGATATAGTGGGAAGGGTGGATGAAGATGTATAGGTTAGTGTCTCAGCTATTTTCTGTGATTAGCTCCCCCCGTTTTCCCATGTTTCAGTCCATCCCGGTAGAACGGGTATAGGGATATCAAGACTATTGCAAAAATCCTGCAGCTCCTCTGGAAATCTGAGTCTGACTGATCGTCCATCTTTTATACCAATGAGGCACGCTGGAAACCCCCATTTATATTTTATATTTTCTTTGCGCAAAGATTCCAGCAGCGGTCTTTGATGCCGTCTTCTTTCCAGTGTTTGTGCCGAAAGATCGGCATAAAACTGGATTTCGGAGCCTTCATACCTTAATGGGGGGTTGCCACGGAATTTCTGCCAGATATTTTCTATATCCTTGTAATACCGGAATCTAACTATTATATCCCGCACTCTGCCGTGTTCTGAGCGGTCTAGCCTTCCAATGCGATGTGCTCTCTCGATCGCCGGGAACTGTCCCTCTTCTAGCCCAATAATAGGGCAAAAAAGTGATCGAACAATTTTTTCCAGGTCTTCCCCCTTTTGTTCTGGGATCGCACGGATTCGTATATTTTGTCTTCTATCTCTGTTCTCCTGATCTTCTATTTTGTATATCATTTCTCTCTGGTACAGTTGACACCTTTTAAGTTGAGTCTTTAGGTTGTTGATTTCATAATCCATCTTATCTACTCTCTCCTCCACCACCTCGACTCTGGTCAGTAAATGGCCCAAATCCTCTCTTAGAGTATTAATTTCCATTTTTATAACATTTTCCACCTTTAATAGCATCTCCTCCATTTCCCTTTTTGTTGGTAGTTGGTCCCCCAAATGCTGATCTTCCACTCTACTTGTCTCAACCTCACTTTCTGTTGTACAGTCGTCTCTAGATTGATCGTGTGTCCCATCCGTTTTCCTAGTAATTCCTTTGTTTTTCTCCATAGTGGCTTTTGGCTGGTGACTACTCTCCGGGGTTTTTGGGGTTGCTCCTTGTTTTAGGTACTGTTGGATAGTGCTCGTGTCCCCTTTCAGGGTTTTTGGGGCCCCTTTTTTAGTCACTTTACTTGTGGTTTTACTCATATTTTCCCTCTTCACCCCTCTTATTCTCCTCCCCAGCTTGGACTCGCCTTCCCCACCCCTGCCGCTCTATGTGCCAGTAAGGTATTCTTAATTCTTTATATCTTTTTCTTCTCTTCCTCTCCCTTATTTTATTACAGCGTTCTATTGAGCTGGACAACCGAAGGGAGTATGCATAGGGGAGGGCATCAAGAAAAGAATAAATCAGATAAAGGACAAGGCAGCGGATCGGTATCGATGAGTGTGGGCCCTCAAAGAGAAAGGGAGAATGAGGGGGTTTTCCTGACGATTTTTACTACCCCGAGCTCAACTGAATCTCTACAAATCCTCCCCTGGGTGTTTTGCCTTCTTTGTTTTTCTTTGCTTCCTGCCCTCCAAGAGCCTTTGAACAATTTTCGGCGTATTATAGGTCGATGCCTAATGGAGGGACCCTACTGTTTATTCTCCCAGAAGTGGGGGAGAGGGGAAGAGGGGAAGTGAGGAAGAAGGCAAGGATATATCGTGGTCGCCTCTACCCCGTGTTACATCAAACAGAGTACATTTAATTTGAGCTAGGTAGGTACTTTTTAAATTGGGTCTGGCACCAAGCTACCCCCGCTCTCACTTATGTTTAGTCCACCTGGGGGAGCCCATCTAGACCAAAGAATGTGGTCCACTTTCAAAAAAGCCGGGGCAGGATAAACCTGCTGGTTGCTCTGGTTGCTTTATAAGCCGCTTCACCCCTTGTATGTTTTATGTACAAACGTATTGTCTGATGGGTTCCCGACTCTGCGGGAGGATGGGGGGGGGGATTGGGCCAACACCCCAGATCAGTAACCAGCGTTTGGGGTCCTCTCCCAATATACCGTTTACAAAAACCTCAGTGCGGAACAATTACTAGTCATGAAGGAGGTATAAGTTTTTCTCCTATGCTTAGCAATATTG
>CM053031.1:221554975-221582051 GCA_028564925.1 Lithobates sylvaticus | reverse complement strand
TGTCTCACTGTGCCTGTGTCTCACTGTGCCCGTTCTTCACTGTGCCTGTGCTTCACTGTGCCCAATGCCTCACTGTACCAGTGTCTCACTGTGCCCATGCTTCACTGTGCCCAATGCCTCACTGTACCCGTGTCTCACTGTGCCTATGCTTCACTGTGCCCGTCAGCCGTGTACCTGACCGGCGGCGTCCCGGCGGCCATTCCAGCATTCAAAAGTCACGCCCTCTTCTCATCTGTGATAGGCATAACAATCTCCCAGCATTCAGTGTTCCGCCTATCACGGACATCCGCTCATCCTCATAACACAGACAAGGATGAGAGGAAGTCCATGATAGGCTGAACACTGCCTGCTGTGAAATTGAGTGCTCCGCCTATCACAGACGAGGAGGCGTGGATTTTGAACACTGCAATGGCCACCGTCTGTCTGCATGACACGCTGATCAGGTAGGCAGATGGCGGCTTGCGGTTAGTGTTAGTGGGTTAGTGGTTAGTGGTAGTGCATACCTCCCAACTTTTGAACTTCAGAATGAGGGACACTTGAGGGAGGAAGTGTCCCTACGCACGCCGTGGCAAAAAACAGTACGGCCTAATGATTAAGAGTGGGAGGGGCTTATGGGGCGTAGTTAAACCAAACTCGGGCTTCCTACTTTGATTGCTCTGCCACAAGCAAGAGTCTCACAGACACAAACCCCAGTACAATCATTTAAAAAAATGAATAAAAAGCTTCCATTACAAATGGTTTTGCACACACTATGGAAAAGTGTGTTACACAAAGTGTGGAAGAATTCAGGAGTGCATTATGTACAGAGTGAGGGGTTTAGGAGTTTGTTATGTACAGAGTGCGAGGTTCAGAAATGCGCTATGTACCGAGTGCAAGGTTCAGTAGTGCGTTTATATACAGAGTGCGAGGTTCAGGAGTGCATTTATATACAGAGTGCGAGGTTCAGGAGTGCGTTTATATACAGAGTGCGAGGTTCAGGAGTGCCTTTATATACAGAGTGCGGGGTTCAGAAGTGCGTTTATATACAGAGTGCGAGGCTCAGGAGTGCGTTTATATACAGAGTGCGAGGTTCAGGAGTGCGTTTATATACAGAGTGCAAGGTTCAGGAGTGCGTTGCATACAGGAACTTCTAATTTCCCTGCAACTCAGAATATGCTGGGAGTTGTAGTTCCCCTGTCATTATGGTCATACTGGCAGTTGTAGTTCCTAGTCACCCTGACCACCTTGGGATTTGTAGTCCCCCTGTCACTCAGTAAATGCTGAGAGTTGTAGTCCCCCTGTCACTCAGTAAATGCTGGCAGTTGTAGTCCCTTGTCACTAAGGCCATGCTGGCAGTTTTAGATACACACCTCTGCAGCTCTCTAACGATCTCCCCAGTCTTGGTGACGATGGGCTCCCTCACAGCGTTCTCCACTGCCCGCACCTGGAGTTCATGGCCTGCAGGTTGAGGATCCGGCTCGGCACCGCAGGGGCTACCACACTACCCTTGGCCCTCCTGGGGGCCCCCGGCATCCACCCTCCTCAGTCCGCTGCAGAGCACCAATCTCACCCGACCCCTCATGACACTGGAATACCCCGCTCTATGGTGGGCGGATTCAGGAGGAGGGGCCGGGTGCCGTTCTGTGGTGGGTGGAGTCAGGAGGAGGGGCCGGGTGCCGCTCTCTAGTGGCCTAAGTCAGGAGGAGGGGCCGGGTGCCGCTCTGTTGTGGGCGGAGTCAGGAGGAGGGGCAGGGTGCCGGTCTCTGGCGGATGGAGTCTGGTGGAGGAGCAGGGATGTGCTGGTGTGGTAGGCGGTGTCAGGAAGGGACAGGGCGGCTCTCTGTTTGTGGGGCGGATTCAGTAGGCTGAAAGCGAATATCGGCCCGCCCCCCGACATCAGACACTGAATCTGACAGATGCACTTTCCCTCATTGCAGCCTTACACCTGCCGGTTCGCCCACCAATCCCTGGTGCCTAGTCATTGCAAGTCATATAGCCCAAGTCAAAGTCAAGTCGCAAGTCATTAGTTGCAAGTCAAAGTCAAGTCGAGTCATTTATTTAATTCTGTCAAGCAAGTCGCAAATCCTCAAACAGGTAACTCGAGTCTGACTCGAGTCAAGTCATATGACTCGAGTCCCCCACCTCTGGTATACGCCCCTTCTTTTTTTAATTAGTTTTTTTGTCCCGTGCCTGCCACCTTTTTAAATTGTCAGCTGCAGTTTTTCTGACTGTGACGGTGTTGTTCCTCCTTCTCTATTTATTTATTTATTTATTTATTTAATAGTTTTTACGTTTCTGTCAGCAGCAGTCCTCAATTTAAAGTGCGCCAAACACCACTTTTCATTGAATAAAGTTCTTCCAATTACACGTTTCCCAGTATCTATTCAATTTGGGTAATAAGCACCCCCCATCATGTCTGGGAGGCCAACAAGGAGAGGCAGATGTTCCCATGCCACTATGAGGGGGCCAGCAGCATCTGTGTCCACAGGAAAAGTTGGACGTGACGCGTCCTCAGGCAGGGTACATTTTTCTCTGTTTAATGATATCGCCTGTACAATCCAGCCACAGCATGCGGAGGAGGTGGTGGACTGACTTACTAAACCATCCTCATCCTCCTTGCTATATGACAATGCACAGGCATTACTTGATTCTGATGTTGGTTCTGAGTTTAAGGAAGAGTGTAACATGATTGTGAAGTGGAAGAAAAATTATAGCCAGTGTCTCTTAATCTTATAGCAAAAATGAAATTCTGTTTTGCTAGGGTCTCATCTCTCACCCCACACATAAGCCAGTTTTTTTGTAAAGTTTGCAAACTTTATCATCTGGCCCACAACAATGTGTCAGGTTAAAGGTCGATAACACTGCCTGCACACTAAACTGGAGCTGCCAGTTTCTAGTGCAGTGAACCGCGATGAGGGGGTGGTGTGAGGTGCATTTCAGCACATCACACAGTTCCAGTTTTCTCTTTTTTTTTGTCAACTTTATTTGGAATGCAAAAAGTGACACTTTGTTCATGTCTCTACACAGTAGCGTGGTGCGATGTCCTACTGTGTACTGTGATAAAATGCAGCTCACTGCACTGCCCCTCAGGCCGCCTTGTAGTGTGAACAATTGTTTTATATATGCCCTTGCACTGAGTGGTGTTCTTCAGGTGTGAAAAAAACATCAGTCACGGGCCCTAAAACATATCAATAATTATATGAAACATTGTAACAATTTTTATTAAAGGAACACTAAAGGAGATTTTTTTTTTAAAATAACAAACATGCTATACTTACCTCCACTGTGCAGCTCGTTTTGCACAGAGTGGCCCCGAACCTGGTCTTTTGGGGTCCCTCTGCGGCTGTCATGGCTCCCTCCCGCAAGGACTCCACAAATTCATGCGAGCTCCCTCGCATTGTGTGGAGCGTTTGCGGGTGCGCTTCAGTGATACAGCTGGCGGCCATAGCCGCTCACTATATCGCTCGGCCCCGCCCCCCCGGCGTGCCGCGTCATTGGATGTGATTGACAGCAGCGCGAGCCAATGGCTACGCTGCTTTTAATCCATCCACTCTAGCCAATCAATGCCCAGCGTGAGCGCCGAAGAGGACGTCGGGGGCGAGCGCGGGACTTTCGAGGGGTCAGGTAAGTAAAACGGGGGTGCTGGGGGAGCCGGCATTGTCAGATGTTTTTTCACCTTAATGCATAGAATGCATTAAGTTGAAAAAACTTTTACCTTTACAACCCCTTTAGTTATTAACATTTTTTTTTATATTTTGAAAGATTTTATGTTGAACATTTTATGTATGGTTACAATTTTGCATATGACTTTTGATCTGTTTTAAACAGACATGTTGTTGTGGTTGTACATGCATAGTTTGTATATACAAAAAGACGTATATAGTTTATGTTTTGGTATGAGCGCATAATAATTTTGGTTTTTAGTTTAAACAATAATATTTAACCACTTCAGCCCCGGACCAATTGGCAGCCAAAGGACCAGGCCCCTTTTTGCAATTCGGCACTGCGTCGCTTTAACTAACAATTGCGCGGTCATGCGACGTGGCTCCAAAACAAAATTGGCGTCCTTTTTTTCCCACAAATAGAGCTTTCTTTTGGTGGTATTTGATCGCCCCTGCGGTTTTTATTTTTTGCGCTATAAACAAAAATAGAGCGACAATTTTGAAAAAAATGCAATATTTTTTACTTTTTGCTATAATAAATATCCCCAAAAAATATATAAAAAAACATTTTTTTTCCTCAGTTTAGGCCGATACGTATTCTTCTACATATTTTTGGTAAAAAAAATCGCAATTAGCGATTATTGATTAGTTTGCGCAAAAGTTATAGCGTTTACAAAATAGGGGATAGTTTTATAGCATTTTTATTAATATTTTTTTTTTATTAGTAATGGCGGCGATCAGCGATTTTTATTGTGACTGCGACATTTTGGCGGACACATCGGACATTTTTGACACATTTTTGGGACATTTGTCATTTATACAGCAATCACTGCTATTTAAATAGCACTGATTCCTATGTAAATGACAGTTGTAGTTAGGGGGTTAACCACTAGGGGGCGGGGAGGAGTCAGTGTGACGTGTTGTGTTTTTTTTTACAGTAGGGGGGCGTGGCTGTACGTCTGACGTCATTGATCGGCATTCCCGATGACAGGGAACCGCCGATCACTGACAGTCAGTGTAGGAAGCGCGGGGAGAGGTTTGTTTGCATAGACCTCTCCCCGTTCTTCCGCTCCGTAACCCGATCGCGGGATACCAGCGGCGATCGGGTCCGCTGGTCCCGCGGCCATGGTCACGGAGCTCCCGACCGGGTCGCGCGCGCGCGCCGGGCAGGCAAATTAAAGGGGACGTACAGGTACGTCCTTTTGCCTGCCCGTGCCATTCTGTTGACGTATATCTACAGGAGGCGGTCGGGAAGCGGTTAAGTATATAAAATAGCCAGTGTAGGCATATAAACCGTTCTACAGATAAATGTACATTGTTTACAAAACTTTTGGAGAGCTCTAATGTGTTTTAAAATCTGTTTGCCAATAGCTCTTTTTCTCTGTTTCATAATCGTCTTAACATCCAGACAATGAAAAACAAAAGAAATCCTTAAAAAAAGAAATTCTTTGGATGGGGTGGAGTTGGGCACAGTATATATGAGGGCTTTCAATAAAAATGTAACTTAACTAATCGTTCTGATTTACGCACTAAACCCTGCATGTGGAGATGAAATCCCTCTCTATTGACTGACACCGATTCACTCCAAAAAAATAACTGACACACTGCGCAATTATTTCACAGACAACTGCACAAAAGACCTCTCACCTCTAACAATCTGGGAGGCACATAAGTGTGTTATCAGAGGGGAACTCATTAGACTTGGGAAGTTTCGCAAACGGGAAGCCAAAAAACAACTTGAGAAGTTAACGTCCAAGATAGCTCAACTAGAGGCACACCACAAACTTTCAATGGGCACACAAACAGCAACGGAGCTTCTAGAGGCCCGACAAGACCTTTAGAACTTGCTCGACCTAAAGAGCAAACGCTCCCTTTTTTTCAAAAAAATAATTTAATATGAACATGGGGACAAAGGGGGAACATTTTTGGCCAGAGCACTGAAAGAGGCTTCTCTAGCTAAAATATTCTGGTGATTAAATCAGAAGAGGGATCTCTGGACAATCGCACGGATAAAATCGCTGCCAGTTTCCAACGGTATTACTCCAAACTTTATAATATTCCCCACTTATATAAACCCACTAATCTCCAGGGTGAAAGGGAGCGAATAATTCAAGAGTACTTGACACAAAGCGGTATGCCCATACTTTTTGCCGAGGACGCGGAGTCTCTAGAGAGTCTGATATCCTTGGAAGAATTGGCCCAGATGGCTTTTCGGCTCATTATTACAAGACATTTATTAACATCCTAGAATCCCCACTACAACGCATACTAAACTTCCTAATGGAACCTTGCCAAATACCAAACTAATTTCTGATGGCACAAACCCGGTTTGGGTACTTCCCAAACCGGGTACGGACCCTACTGATTGTTCTAGCTACAGGCCTATATCCTTACTTAATCTTGATCTGAAACTACTCGCAAAAATAGTAGCTAACCGTTTACGCACCTTTCTACCTCAACTGATAGGACCAGAACAAGTTTGGGTTTATGCCAGGGAGGGAATCCAGGACAATGTAACAAAGGTCCTTAACTTGATCCACCATTGCCATCAATCAGGCTTCGGTGGCTTTCTCCTGTCTACTGACGCGGAGAAGGCATTCGACAGGGTGTCCTGGGACTATATATTGGCCACAGGTTTGAAACCCCATATGCTTGCCTGGATTTTCTCCCTGTATCAGAACCCAATAGCTAGACTGAAGATCAACGGCACCCTGTCGGAGCCAGTCTTCATCAAAAATGACACTAGACAGGGATGCCCACTGTCACCCCTGCTATTAATACTTTCTTTGGAACCATTTATCCACACGGTTAACAAAACTCCCTTCTCATTACTGAGACTAAAATTAGACTTACCCCAGCTTGTTGCCTTCTGCATATCTCAAACTTTCCCCTGGGGAGATATAAAAGATCCCTGACTAAACAGCTCCTAAATTATGCAAAATCCTTGATCCCCAAATACTGGAAACTGTCAAAAGATCCCTCAATCAGAGAATGGGCCTGTAGAGTAAATCATATTTTTGAATTAGAAGAAACGCTTGCCATAGCTAATGAATTCCACAAAACGTGGTCTGCTTGGTTACAGTTCAAATATTCTGATGCTTATGACAGCCTGACAACAGGGTGAATGACCTTTCAGGACCTGGACAGACTAAATTAAATCATGCAAGTTTGATTTCTACCATACATGGTTCCCTGTTATACAAACAAACCTATACCGGTGAATCCCCCCCTCCCCCCTTCCCCCCCTTCCCCCTTCCGGTGAGATTTTCTTTTTTCTTTTTTCCCTCTCCCCTTTTACTATTTTAATAAGAAACTCTACCTCTGCCTCTGTGCTGGGGACAGCAGTTGGTTGCACATTTTAAAACCTGTAATCTTTAAACCTATATGAAAAATATGTGTGTATCTCTTTATTTTTACTTGGTTACAATTTCTATGTAGTTTGAATTTGTATACAGCTTTGCTGCTATTGAAAAGTATGCCAATACTGTATTAACTTCCATTGTTGCCTTCTCTTGCTCAATATAAACCTTTATTATTAAAAAAAAATAAAAATTAACTTGACTAATGACAAGTAAACTCAAACGATGGCAATCCCTCCAGTCGGTGACGTTATTCCCAATATGCACACTCGTTATGATGTGTGTGAAAATTCTTTTGAACCTGTCTTAAAAGAAGAGCTACAAATTCATGGGTCAGATGGTAGACGCACCAACTAGAAACAAGGCTTTACTACAGTGCCTTGCAAAAGTATTCACCCCCTTGACATTTTTCGTGGATTGTTTGAGGATTTGCATCATTTAATTTACAGAACATGCCCCCAACTTTGAAGATGTTTTTTTTTTATTGTGAAGCAAACAACAAATAGGACAAAATAACAGAAAAAGTTAACGTGCATAACTATTCACCCTCCTAAAGGCAATACTTTATAGAGCCACCTTTTGCGGCAATCACAACTCCAATTTGCTTTGGATAAGTCTCTATGAGCTTGCCACATCTTACCACTGGGATTTTTGCCCATTCCTCCTTGTGATACTGCTCCAGCTTCTTCAAGTTGGATGGTTTGCGCTTGTGAACAGCAATCTTTAAGTCTGACCACAGAATTTCTATTGGATTGAGGTCTGGGCTTTGACTAGGCCATTCCAACACATTTACATGTTTCCCCTTAAACCACTCAAGTGTTTTTTTAGCAGTGTGTTTTGGGTCATTGTCCTGCTGGAAGGTGAACCTCCATTCTAGCCTCAAATCACACACAAAGCGGTACAAGTTTTTGCTCAAGAATATCCCTGTATTTAGCACCATCCATCTTTCCCTCAACATCCCCACACCATGATGTTGCCACCACCATGTTTCACTGTGGGGGTGGTATTCTTTGGGTGATGTGATGTGTTGGGTTTGTACCAGACATAGCGTTTTCTTTGATGGTCAAAAAGTTCAGTTTTAGTCTCATCAGACCAGAGCACCTTCCTCCATACATTTTGGGAGTCTCCCACATGCCTTTTCGCAAACTCAAAACGTGCCATTTTTTTTTGCTGAAAGTAATGTCTTTCTTCTGGCCACTATGCCATAAAGCCCAACTCTATGGAGTACGGCTTATTGTCGTCCTATGTACAGATACTCCAGTCTCTGCTGTAGAACTCTGCAGCTCCTCCAGGGTTACCTTAGGTCTCTGTGCTGCCTCTCTGATTAATGCCCTCGTTGCCTGGTCCGTGAGTTTTGGTGTGTGGCCGTTTCTTGGCAGGTTTGATGTTGAGCCATGTTCTTTCCATTTGGTTATGATAGATTTGATGGTGCTCCTAGGGATCATCAAAGATTTGGATATTTTTTTATAACCTAACCCTTGTACTTTTCAACAACTTTGTCCCTTACTTGTTTAGAGAGTTCCTTGGTCTTCATGGCAGTGTTTGGTTAGTGGTGCCTCTTGCTTAGGTGTTGCAGCCTCTGGAACCTTTCAAAAGGGTGTGTATATGTAATGACAGATCATGTGACACTTAGATTGCACACAGGTGGACATCATTTTACTAATTATGGGAATTCTATAGGTAATTGGTTGCACCAGAGCTTTTTATGGGCTTCATAACAAAGGGGGTGAATACATACGCACATGCCAATTATAATTTTTTTATTTCTGAAAAATTGTTTTATGTATATATTTTTGTAATTTTACTTCACCAACGTAGACTATTGTGTTCTGATCCATCACATATAATTCAGATTAAAAAAATATTGAACTAAAGGCTGTAATGTAACAAATAGGTAAAAAGCCAAGGGGGGTGAATACTTTTGCAAGGCACTGTACATAAACTGATTACCAACAATACAGACCTGATCACGGATGTGGAAATACGGGGTAATTTAGGAAACAGCGATCACACGTCAATTGGCTTCAGTATAGATCACACAAATAGGAAACACAAGGGGAACACAAAGACACTGAATTTCAAAAGAGCCAACTTCCCTAAACTACGTACCTTGCTAGAAGATATAAATTGGGATAAAATCTTAGAAACAAAGAACATGGAGAAGAGATGAGTTTCCTTTAAGAGCATTTAAAAAAAGGGCATTAGCCAGTGCATCCCATTGGGAAATAAATTTAAAAGAGCGAACAAAAGTCCTGGATGGCTTAACTCTAATGTTAAAATAGCTCAGCGAAGCTGGCCTCCCTACAATCAGCACAAATAAAAACTCAAGTGTGTTTCTTTAGTGCTACATTTGTGCTGTTTTGTGCCGTAAAAAATTTACATTTGTGCTGCTTTTATTTTTAAGATATTAGCAATTGTTTTTTCCAGACTGTGACATCACCTAGCCCCACTACAACAGCCAAATGGCACGAAACCAGACTGGTTGGTTAGTGCCGCGTTTGTGCTGGTTTGTGCCATTTCAATTTCCATTCTATCTTTTATTGTTTTTGCGTTAATAATGATTTATTAAAGGTTACCAAAGGTCACTCAGCCCCCCTACAACAGCCAAATGACACAAAACTGGTCTCGTTGGTTAGTGCTACGTTTGTGCTGGTTTGTGCTGCTAAAATTTGTATTTGTGCTGTTATGGTATTTAAGTTATAACAGTTATCTTTTAATTCAATCTTATTTTATTGAGATAGAAAAAAAGCAATAGAAAAGGTCATTCAATAGACATACAAGTCTTTTAGGAACAAATAAACATATATATACAACTTTGCAACATTGGTGTCATACCGTCTCATGGTTTAGGTAATTTAATAGCTTCGCTTGGTGTAGTGTGATAAATAAGCCTGTATACCCACAGCGTCTAATCTGGGTTTATTAAGGGAATGTGAGCACCACTATCTACTCAACGAGTGGTGCCCACTCATTATAGATAGGCTAGGGCTTTTATTACTATGCTGAACACATTCTCACTGAGGTGGAAGCTCTGTGCGTGCCACCGTTGCGGTCTGATGAGACTAGGGATTATAAATTAGGTGATCGGGTAATACTGCAACATTTAAAAGGAAAAGGAGAAAAAGAGAGAAAGAGTAAGGATAGAGGGGTCAAGGCAGTAAGGAATGTAGAAATTAAGAGGGAGACATTCCACTCTGGTTACACAGGTGCGTCGGTGGGGTCCTCTGTGGCCCATGTAATAAATTCTGAGGAGAAGTAAAACATAGACCACGAGGTCCAGGTCTTGGAGAATTGTTCCTCTTTACCCGTTTCCTGCGACAACATTCATTCCAAACTATTGATTTGGTCCACTTCAATTGCCCAATCCCCCAGGGAAGGCATGCTTGTCGACTTCCAGTGTCTGGGCAGAACCGTTCTAGCAGCCGCCAAAAAGTGACACGAACGTATTTTTTGACCGATTTAATGCGGTCCTGGGAGCAAAGATAGCAGAACTACCTCAAGAGAGGGTGTGATTGAGGTGGCCATGAGTCTGCAGTACAAGTCAACAGTTATTTTTTAACAAACCCCACCTACTTTGCCCCGTACAATCAGCACAAATAAAAACTCAGGTGTGTTTCTTTAATGCTACGTTTGTGCTGTTTTTGTGCCGTAAAAATTTACATCTGTGTTGCTTTTATTTTTACGATTTTAGCTATTGTTTTTTCCAGACTATGACATCACCCAGCCCCCCTACAACAGCCAAATGACACAAAACTGTCAGAGAGGACTAAATGCGAGCCTCCTGCCAACCGATTATGGGCCCTGGATTTTAAGGGGCACAGGGTGAAGGAGAACCCCAACCCCAGTCAGATTCAATGCTGTATATATGTGTATATATAATGTGTGTGGTCTCATGCTGTTGGGACACACACTGTCAGATGCTTGTGTCGTGAACTCAAGATGTTAATTGAGAGAGCTGATCACCTTGTCCTCTGTACAATGTAGGAGACGGTCCGTCTGTTACTGGTGGTCTCCTGCTATTGTGATGAAATGTCTTGTGGTGGTAATTATGATAATTTATAATCAACTGTGTTTAGCTCGGTGACAAGTCTGACCTGTAGTGAAATCCTGATGAGTCACATCGGCTGCTTAAAGGGATTAGTTAATTAGTTTATGTTAAGTTGTTACAGGTGTATTGTTAGAGTAATATGAGCAGGAGGGGGTATCTCCTCTTCTACTGTATATAAATGTCAGTTTGGTTTTGTAATAAAACAGTCCATGCTAGCACTAAGCAAGTGTCGTCTCGTTTGGTGCTTGGGAGCGGTTGGAATATCTGATATCTATATCCAGACTGGGAGGAAGTGATATATGACGAACGCACTCAAGAGGAGTGTAGGGACATTCCGTCACAGTTACCAAAGATCACTCAGCCCCCCTAGAACACCCAAAAGACATGAAATCATTCTGGTTGGTTAGTGCCGCATTGGGGGTAGTTTGTGCTGCTAACATTTTTATTTGCGCTGGTATGATTTTTTAGTTATAACAGCTTGTTTTTATTTGATAACACACCCACCCACTTTGCACCCCATGTTATTAAATCTTAAAAACAAACATACCATTTTGTTAGTGCTACATTTGTGCTTTTTTGTGTCATAAAAATAAAAATTTGTGCTGCTTTTATTTTTTAGGATAATAGCAATTGTTTTTTTTTTCAAACAATGACATCACCCTGATCTTCTGTCATGTACCTGTTTAGTGAGCTCTGGCTCAGGGGCCACTGATAGTGAGACAGCAGCCATGGGAGTACAGAGAGGTATGAGTGCCTGTGATCAGTCCAGTAGACTGCGTGGTGGCAGCAGTCAGCAGGTGAATGTGGCAGCAGAACTGGCTGGTAGCAGATGAGCTGACACAGAGCTTGGCTTATGTATGCATCAGGATACCTCATTTGTGCTATGGGCAAGCCTTCCCTTACACCCCCTACAAAAGCCAAAAGAAATGAAAACGGGGTGATTGGTTAGTGCTACGTTTGTGTTGGTTTGTGCCTTTTTACTCTACATACTCTCTCCTTTTGTTTTTCAGTTATTGTTGATTTAATAAAAGGTCACCAAAGGTCACCCAGCCCCCCTACAAGAGACAAAAGACATGAAACCGGGCTGGTTAAAATAAAAATAACATTTGTGCTGGTTTGGTTTTGGAGATATTGTAGATTATATTTGATCAAACCCCCTCCACATGTGAGAATCACGTGCTAACCATTACTCTTTCACACAGACAGCACTTCTTCATCAGTCTAAAAACATTCTTTCACATACAAAATGAGAGTGCATGTGAAAAAAATAACTATGATTTTCATGTATGCTTGAATATATGTAATCCAGAATTCCAAGTTGTACTTATCTATTGGTTTGCTGGATAAAATATATAGAGGGCAAAGAACATAATTGGTGTGTTCAGGGGCGGACTGACCACTAGGGCACTCTGGCGCCACCCGAGGGCCCGGGGCAAGCAGGGGGCCCCATGAGAGGCTCCTGGTACTCTGTGTTGATCCTGGAGCCCAGTGCCATAACAAGTTTGAGCACTGAGCTCCGGTGAATGGTCCGACAGGGACAGTCCCTATCTGTCCTCATCCCAAGTGTCCCCTAAACAACAATAGGGGACACAGGACAGTTAGGGCTTGTCTACATTCACAGTTTGGGGGTGGTAAAACCTCATAGTTGAGCCCTGTTTTTACTCACCCCCAACCACACCCCCTTTAACTGTAGGGGCCAGGGGTTTACACATGTTGCAGCTGCAGCAGGAGTTATACACCCTGTCACGCTTGGCAGGTGTAGTGCCTGCCAAGCGTAACCCATTCAAGTGAATGGTGCAACCTTGTGCAGTACAGCGAAAAAAAGGGTTAAAGCGGTTCTGCACACATTTCATTTAGTAAATCTCTTTGCCTTCCAAATCAGGCAAAGAGTACTAAATGAAATGTGTTTTTTTTTTCACTTACCTTGTAATCGATGACTTCCTGTCCTCTGTCTTTGCGGGGGTGGGCGGGGTCTGTGCGGGGATCCTCGTCACGCCGCACTGTCTCCTGGGATCTGGTGTCATTGATCCCAGGAGTCTGTGCGGGCATCTTCCGAAATCTCGCGAGATTTCGGCCACATCTTCCGAAATCTCGCGAGATGTCGGCAGATGTGCCGACATCTCGCGAGATTTCGGAGAACGTGAGCTGCACTTTGCCATTACTGCGCACGCGCGAGCTCGGCGCAGTAACGGCGGTGCATGCTGGGCCATCTAAAGTGCCTGTGGGGTTTCACATGCCCACAGGCAAGATGGCCCCCAGCAGAGAAGCAGCATATAAAGAATTTTATCGGAGGAAAACCGGATGCGATCGAGATGGAAGATGGAACAGGTGAGTCCCCCAATTTAGCTATTAATCCTTAGCATATTCCCCCCCCCCCCAAAAAAAAAAAAAAAAAACGCAGTGCAGAACCGCTTTAAGCTTTGTATTGCCTCCTCATCACCTGCTTTAACCCCTTGGATCCCACACTATCAGCTGCAACTTCGTGCATTGCACAAAGTTGCAGGGTGTTTGCAGAGTGGCCCTATTTACTTGAATGGGTCACAATCACCCACCAAAAACAACAGGAGGTATAATTACTGCTGCAGCATGTGTACATCCTTAGCTGCAGCCACTGTAGCTAAAGGGGGAAGGGACGAACGTATGTAATGTAGGCGCAGTGCAATAAGTAGGTGGTGTTTTGTGTGGCTTGTGTGTGGACAGGGACACAGGGGGCCCCATGATCTCCTATTCCCCAGGGGCCCCATAAGTTGTCAGTCCGCCCCTGGGTGTGTTGTTGTTTAAGAATGCATGGAAACAGGTGAAAGAGGAGTGAAAGTTACACAAAAACTTTTCACTAGTCAGTAAAAAAAAAATTCTAAATTGTATTATCCATATTGTTGTAAAAGCAAAAATATTTACATTGTTCCTTGCTAGGCCCCATACTCAGCCTGGATTTTATTTTTGTAATGCTCCTTCTCTGTACTTATTTTCACAGTTTATGCAACCTCATGCTTGATGTTTTGACTGCTACCTGAAGGTAAAGCAAGTAAATTCAAGTATAGCCCACTTATTTTTACTTTTGTTGTGTTTGCATCCATGTGTATACACTGTGTTCTGGGTTAGCCAGAACTGTAAATCCCTGTAGCAATATACTGAAATCATCATTAAACCCTTGCCTGTCTACACACAAAGATACATTGGGCAAAAAAATAAAATAAAAAAACGGACAGCAGGTATATTGAAGGCTGCAAATATGAGGTCCTAAGACGTGGTGCTCAAATTAATGAAGTCATATGGTTTTCAAAAAATATCCACGTATGTGGCTCTTTAAGAGGGCAAAAGTGTTACCATCAGATGAAACTTACATAAAAATTAATGGATGCCAGTGGCGGCTGGTGCTCAACATTTTTGGTTGGGGTGGCGCAAGCAAACTGAAAAAAAAAAACATCAATTGCAGCCACTGTGCCATCAAACGCAGCTACTGTGCCCATCAATTGCCACCACTGTGCCATCAAATGAAGCCACTGTGCCCATCAAGCGCAGCCACTGTGCCATCAAACGCTGCCACTGTGCCATCAAACGCTGCCACTGTGCCATCAAACGCTGCAACTGTGTCCATCAAGCGCAGCTACTGTGCCCATCAAACGCAGCCACTGTGCCCATCAAACGCAGCCACTGTGCCATCAAATGCAGCCACTGTGCCATCAAATGCGGCCACTGTGCCATCAAATGCAGCCACTGTGCCATCAAACGCAGCCACTGTGCCATCAAGTGCAGCCACTGTGCCCATCAAGCGCAGCAACTGTGCCCATTAAACTCAGCCATTGTGCCCATCAAACGCAGCCACTGTGCCCATCAAGCCCAGCCACTGTGCCATCAAACGTAGCCACTGTGCCCATTAAACACAGCCACTGTGCCATCAAATGCTGCCACTGTGCCATCAAACGCAGCCACTGTGCCCATCAAACGCAGCCACTTTGCCCATCAAACGCAGCCACTGTGCCCATCAAGCAAAGCCACTGTGCCATCAAACGCAGCTACTGTACTCATAAATTGCTGCCAGTGTGCCTATCAATTGCTGCTACTGTGCCCCATCAAATGCTGCCAAACCAATCTATTAAGCTTCTATGAGGTGGTTAGCTGCCATCTAGATAAAGGAAGGCCCATAGACGTGTTGTATCTGGATTTTGCAAAAGCTTTCGACACAGTTCCCCATAAACTTTTACTGTACAAAGTAAGGTCCGTTGGTATGGACCATAGGGGGAGTACATGGATTGAAAACTGGCTACGAGGACGAGTTCAGAGTGTGGTGATAAATGGGGAATACTTGGAATAGTCAGGGGTGGGAAGTGGGGTGCCCCAGGGTTCAGTGCTGGGACCAATCCTGTTTAATTTGTTCATAAACGACCTGGAGGATGGGGTTAACAGCTCAATCTCTGTATTTGCGGATGATACTAAGCGAAGCAGGGCAATAACTTCTCCGCAGTATGTGGAAACCTTGCAAGAAGATCTGAACAAATTTATGGGGTGGGCAACTACATGGCAAATGAGGTTTAATGTAGAAAAATGTAAAATAATGCTTTTGGGTGGCAAAAATATGAATGCAATCTACTCACTAGGGGGTGAACCTCACGGGGAATCTAGGATGGAAAAGGACCTGGGGCAACGCTGTATCCTGGCCTAGGCCGACAAGGCCCAGGCCTAGGGCAGCACTTTGCAGGGGGGCAGCACAGAAAGAGTCCCCACAGCTTACGCTACACTGTTAGTGTAGCGCCAGTCTTATGGGGCAGACTGGGCTAAGCGGCAATTTAGTCTAGCGCCCCCATAAAGCGGCCGCACTGCTTTCAGTATGCAGGCGGCCGGCATTCCGCAACTGTGGGGGGGAACTTCTAATTTTGACTGTCCTATCATCCTAGACCACAAACCTTCCTCACTGTGCTATATGTTTTCTGCTGCACCATTGGCATGGTTAAATATTTCTTATGCCTCGTACACACGAGCGGACTTTCCCGCGGGAATGTCCGCCGGACTGAAGTTTTTGGCGCCAAAAGTCCGGTGGACTAGGTTTTAAGTTTTGTTTTAAAATTGTCCGCTGAACTCGGCAGTCCGGCGGACAATCCCGCGGTTAGTATGCTAGTCCGCCGGACTTTTGGAAATGAACGGACTTGCCGATCATCGGAAAGTCCATTCATTTAGAACGTAACTTCAGGTAGACGGGGCTAGCGAAGGCAGTGAATGCCGCCGCGCTAGCCCCGTCACCTGGTATGGATTTAAAGGGAATCCCCACGCCGAAAAAAAAATGGCGTGGGGGCCCCCCCCAAATCCATCTCAGACCCTTATCCGAGCACGCAGCTCGGCCGGCCAGGAAAGGGGTGGGGACGAGCGAGCGCCCCCCCCCCCCTCCTGACCCGTACCAGGCCGGGTGCCCTCAACATGGGGGGTGCCCTGGGGAAAGGGGGGGCCGTGCGGCCCCCCCCACCCCAAAGCACCTTGTCCCCATGTTGATGAGGACAAGGGCCTCTTCCCAACAACCCTGGCCGCTGGTTGTCGGGGTCTGCGGGCGGGGGGCTTATCGGAATCCGGGAGCCCCCTTTAATAAGGGGGCCCCCAGATCCCGGCCCCCCACCCTATGTGAATGAGTATGGGGTACGATGTACCCCTACCCATTCACCTAAGGTGTAAAGTGTAAATAAAAAAAAAACACACCATTTTTAAAAAATATTTTATTGCACTGCTCCGGGGGTCTTCTTCCGTCTTGGGGGGTCTTCTCGCTGGACTCCTCCGCTATTTTACCTAGCTCTTTTACCGAGCAGAGGAACCCAGCTACCTTCTTCGTCGTTGCCGCCGTCGTCTGGGGGTCTCGATCCGCCTTTGGGGGTCTTCCGGGGTCTCTTCTGTTCTTGCCGCTGTCGTCGCTTTCTGCGCCGCCGCCGCCTCCTTCTTCCTCTTCTTCTTCTTCTTCCGATGTTGACTCGTCGCTGTCTTCACTTCCTGCCCCATAGCCAAACAGGAAGTGAGAGGAAATCTATGCAAATTAAGGGAATCCCTTGTCCCCCCCGCCCCAGGCCCTCAGAACTAGTGTCCCCACTCACAAATTTCAGGGTGGGTCTTAAACAGCTAGGGGTGTGGTCTTGACAGGAAGGGGTGGGTCATATTTAAATTAGGGGATGTATGAGTTTAGTCAGGCCTTGGGCAGCACAAAACCAAAATACACTACTGCCTGGGGGTCCTAGTAGATGATAGACTCAGCAATGGCATGCAAAGCAAACAGAATATTGACATGCATTAAAAAGGGGATTAACTCCAGGGATAAAGCGATAATTCTCTCACTCTACAAGCCTTTGGTCCGGCCTCACCTGGAGTATGCTTTCCAGTTCTGGGCACCAGTCCTCCGGAAGGATGAACTGGAAATTGAGCGAGTACAAAGAAGGGCAACAAAGCTAATAAAGGGTCTGAAGGATATTCGTTATGAAGAAAGGTTGCGAGCACTGAACTTATTCTCTCTGGAGAAGAGGCGCTTGAGAGGGGATATGATTTCCATTTACAAATTAGAAGGAAAGAGGTTTAACCTTAAACTGCGTAGAGGGTTCTTTACTGTAAGAACGGCAAGGATGTGGAATTCCCTTCCAAAGGTGTTGGTTTAAGCGGGGGGCATCGATAGTTTCAAAAAACTATTAGATAAGCACCTGAACGACCGCAACATACAGGGATATTCAATGTAATACTGACATATAATCACACATATAGGTTGGACTTGATGGACTTTTTTCAACCTCACCTACTAAATTCCCCCCAGGACCCCGACATCTCCCTCTAATTGGGAACTTGCACATGCTGGATATTAAGAGGCAGGATAACACCTTCATTGAGGTAAGACTTTATGATGTGTCTTAAGTAAAACTCTATCGGAGGGCAAAGAGGCAAAAGAAGCCACCAGTCCAGGGACTTGCCTGATAATTACCACCATATATAAATTAGGTGCCCTCACTCCAACCCAGTGGGCCTGCTTACAACATATACTGACAGTTCATGTTTTGCAATTTTTTTAAAATGTTTTGGTTGGCTGTGAAACTGGGACCACAATTTGGACAGACATTACTGTGCAGCTCCAGATCTCTATACAGGTGATACTCGAAAAATTTGAATATTGTGCAAAAGTTCAATTATTTCACTAATACAACTTAAAAGGTGAAACTAATATATGTGATAGGCTCATTACATGCAAAGCAAGATAGTTCAAGCAGTGATTTGTCATAATTGTGATGATTATGGCTTACAGCTCATGAAAACCCCAAATCCACAATCTCAGAAAATTAGAATCACTAGCCAGACACAGAGGCTGCTTGTCCTCTTTTAGTGGCCGGTGAGCATCTGCCTCTCCTTGGTGGCCTTCACGACATGATGTATTTTTTGTTTTGCAACACCACACTACACTGTATTAGATACTGTGTAAGACGCCTAAAGAAACTGTACACACTGTATTAGATACTGTGTACACCTTCACTGTATTAGCAACTTTACAATGGCTGCACTGTATTGTATACTGTGTACACCACCAGAAGTGTAGTAGAAACTATACACACTGTACTAGATACAGGTGCCATACTCACACAGGTACTCATTGTTGGCCCTCTGCTGTGTGTGCAGCCGCTACATTGCCAACATTGAGTTCCACCTGGTGGGCATGTCACAAATGAGACAGTTGGTGGGCAGGTTGCATTCCCTTTGAATGTCAGCCAGGTGAGCACTGGCATTGTATGACCGGCGGAAATGACCACAGACTTTTCTGGCCTACCTCAGGACATCCTGTAAGCCTGGGTATCTACTCAAGAACCGCCGCACCACCAAATTCAGGACGTGTGCCAAACATGAAACATGGGTCAAGTGTCCCTGTCGGAAGGCGGAGAGAAGGTTGGTGCCATTGTCGCATACAACCATTCTTGGCTGAAGCTGGTGTGGCGTCAACCACCTCTGAGCCTGCCCCTGCAGAGGTGACAGAACCTATGCCCCAGTGTGGCTCCTGTCCCCTAGGCAGACCAACTCAAGCACCGCATGGCATCTTTTAGCCTGACTGCTTGCGTAGCCCCTTGAACGCTAACAAAGCACTGCTGGTTCAGAGGACAAATCTGCAGAAGAGGCCATAGAGGTAGAATAAGAGGAGGGGGTGGAGGAGAGAGCTGTGGCAGAATCACCACTAGCATTTTGTAGGCATGGTGGCAGAACAAGCTCCAACAACACTGAACCCTGTCCTGCATCCTTCCCAGCTGCCAGCAGAGTTACCCAGTGCACCATGAAGGAAAGGTAACGTCCCTGCCCATGCCTGCTGGACCATGAGTAAGCGGTAATATGAACCTTACTGCTGACCACCCTGTCCAATGAGGCCAAAACATTGCCGTCCACAAGCCAGGAGGAGAGCCGGAAAGGCCTTCCGTGAAAAGAAATGGAACTTTGAAACCTGTCACTGAGGTACAGCACATTCCACAAATTCACAAAAGGGCCAGAGTCTACCAGCTGAAAAGGCAGCAGTTGCAGTGCTAGCAATTTGGCCAAGCTAGCATTTAGACGCTGAGTATGTAAATGGCTGGGACCAAATTTCTTTTTACACTTCAGCAACTAGGGTAGGGAAATTTGCCTGCTAAAATCAGATGGTGGTGTACTGCTAGCAGATTGGCTGCAAATACTTGGGACACATATAGCTATACCTACATTCCTCTCAGAGAAGGTTTTTGAGAGGACTGGAGGAATATTAGGGTTGGAGATCCCAGATGAAGAGCAAGAAGAAGTCCGCCTTTTTCTTTGATGTGGGTCAGTGCTGTTGCCAACGGACTGGATGGTGCCCAAGCTGCTGCTGTTCTGGCCGCGCTTTATCTGCTTCAGATATGGGTTGCAAACAGCAACGGTGCGATCTGCTGCACACGTGTGGAAAAATGCCCAAAAAAATATGGAAAATTAAAAAAAAAAAAAAAACATTTTGCAAACAATTTTTCTGCTTCATTGATATGCGCTGATGAGGCAGCACAGGTGGGCACTGATAGGCTGCACTGGTGGGCACTGATAGGCTGCACTGGTGGGCACTGATAGGCTGCACTGGAGGGGACAGATAAGTCGGTACTGATGGGGACAGCAAAGATGGCACTGATGGGCACTGATGGGCCACGGATGGGCACGGATGGGTGGCGCGGATGGGTGGCACGGATGGGTAGCACGGATGGGTGGCACTGATGGGCATGGATGGGTGGCACGGATGGGCACTGATGGATGGCACTGATAGGTGGCACTGATGGGCACTGGTAGGTGACACAGATGAGCACTGGTAGGTGACACAGATGAGCACTGGCAGGTGACACTGATGTGCAGCACTGGCACTGTGGGCACTGAGAGATGGCACTGTGGGCACTGAGAGATGGCACTGTGGGCACTGAAAGATGGCAGTGTGGGCACTTTAATGGGGCAAAGGTGGGGGCACTTTAATGGGGCAAAGGTGGGCATTGTATTGGGCACATCGCTGGCACATTGCAGTGAGAGGGACTGATGTTTAAAAGTCAGCAGGGAGTCAGCAGCGCTCTGCCCCTGTGGAGCTCTGTGGTGTGATGCAATAGGGTGGCTGTCCTTAAGCTGCCCCCTAAAGGACATCCTGCTCATTGGAGTTGTGCCTCCTCCTCCTCCTCTCTTTTCTCAGGCACCCAAGTACAGTCAGTGACCTCATCATCCCCTTCCTCCTCGTCACTGGAGCAAACTTGGTAGTATGCTGCAGCTGGAGGAACATGACTGCCAGTTTCTTGTCCTTCTGTGGCACCCCCTCTCTCTAGGCTTACGTTACTCCCTTTCTCAACCTGGGAACCAACATCAGTGCCTTCAAATCTCTGCGCATCCTCCAGCAGCATGTACCCGACGCTGTTGTCGAATAATTCTGGGGACTCCTCCGTGCATGATGGTAGGGATAGGGAAGAAGTGACTGTGGACAAGGAGCCGGTGGAATAGGCTGCTTTGGCAGCTGCGTTGGAAGGCAAACTAATCTGAGCCTGGGTGACAGGGGATGAGGAGGATGATGACAGCTTTGTTATCCACTCCAACAACTCTTCTGCATGTTGTGACTCAAAAACATGACCAGCAGCAGAAAAAAAAGACAAGCGTGCCTCACGGCCACCTGCAGAGGATGCACCATGTCCATGATCACCACTATTGACTGAAGACACAGAGGCTGCTTGCCCTCTTTTAGTGGCCAGTGAGCATCTGCCTCTCCTTGGTGGCCTTCCCGACATGATGTATTTTTTTGTTTTGCAATACCACATTACACTGTATTAGATACTGTATTAGATACTGTGTACACCTTCACTGTATTAGCAACTGTACAATGGCTGCACTGTATTATATACTGTGTACACCACCAGAAGTGTAGTAGAAACTGTACACTGTATTAGATACTGTGTACACCACCAGAAAAGTAGTAGAAACTGTACTACGGCTGCATGGTATTGTGTACTGTGCACACCCCCAGAAATGTAGTAGAAGCTGTACACACTGTATTAGATACTGTGTACACCACCAGAAGAGTAGTAGAAACTGTACTGCGGCTGCACTGCATTGTATACTGTGTACACCATCAGAAGTGTAGTAGAAACTGTACACACTGTATTAGATACTGTGTACACCACCAGAAGTGCAGTAGAAACTGTACACACTGTATTAGATAATAGGTACACAGCCTGCACTGTATTAGAAACTGTACTATGGCTGCATGGTATTGTGTACTGTGTACACCACCAGAAATGTAGTAGAAGCTGTACACACTGTATTAGATACTGTGTACACCGCCTGCACTGTATTAGCAACTGTACACGGGCTGCACTGTTTTGTTTACTGTGTACACGACCAGAAGTGAAGTAGAAACAGTTTTGACTGGGGCATTGATGGACTTTAGTCCGAAACATGTCGGGTTGCTAGATCATTGCATTTTTGATAACAAGCTATTTTTTATCTGATCACTTCATGTACCTACCATGATTGGTGAGTGTACATTTTTATTCAATTTTTAAATAAAACATAATTTTTGTTACTCGGATTCATGCACCATGTGGAGGCCCCTTTCTTACCTTTTTCTTTCCATGATTTGAATTTTTTTTATTGGATATCACTGGGAGTATCGCAGACCTTTCCAGCCGGAGATCGTTTGCCCACATAGGTACGGATACCTGTTGGAGTGTTTCTGGTGCCAGCTACCCAACGTTTACCGTCTGAGATGTGGTCAAGGCACACTTTTACATCTTCACCGTCTCCGATAAAAGATCTGCTGGATTTGATGATCCAATTGCTCGTTTGACCCACCGCTATACGGCGTGTGTGTCCATCATTTGTGGTAAGCGCACCCAATCTTCTCGTTGTTATACACACATTGTCACGAATGATACATTGGGCAATTTATCCTTCCTGGTTCATCACCATTTTTGAAGAGGCATCACTCCTAACAAATAGGACTATACATCTCCCAAGAGAGGAAGTTTATTATATATAATGTTTGTCTTTTCAAGGACTAATTAATTGTTTGCTTTTTTTGCACTTGTTCATTCTATGCTAGTATCTGTTGTGTTTGGATACATTCTGATACATACTCACACATTATTGTGTTTTCTTGCCAAATAGACACCTATATAATACCGATTTAAAGAAGTTGTTTTTTGGGTATTTTTTCGAAATACTCATTCAGCCTGGTTGCACATTTATACCATATTATTTGTCTTATATTGGTTACAGTTTTTTTCAGTAGACACTATCTTACCACCCACCCCTGGGGGTCAGCCTGGGATTTTCATGTATCTTTCTTATAAGCGCTGCATTTTGTTACTCGATGGGGCAGCCTTGACTTTTGGGCTTAGCAATTATCCTCCTCTCAGGGGCGGATCCTGAGTCTAGTCTCGGGAGGGGCACTGCCAGAAAATAAGGTGTTGCTTACAGAACACATTTGTATTAAAATATATGTATTTAACATTTCATACAGTCATAACCTTGTTTAAAACAGTGACACTGTTTTAAAGTGTTAGATGCATCCCCATGCCAGCATCCCATTTATTTGTATTCTGACACATGGCTGCACGGACACAGCCACTATGTCCCAATATGACATGCTGGTCTGGGTCCCTGAAGGCACCCTGCAAGCATTCTGGGACCCACACACGACATATTGGGACACAATAGCTGTGTGTGTCAGTAGAAATAAATAGGATGCCAGCACAGGGATATGTGCAATACTTTATGGGACATTCCTTTCTGTCATTCCTTTTAGTATGTCCCACACTTTATCCATCCCCAAGTCAGTAAAAGACAGCCCGCATGTCTGCAGCATGCCCCCTGTGTGAATAAGGCCTAAAGATGAATTTTACTGTCATTCTATATCATCACTATCATCATGATAATCACACAATACAGGTGCTGTGGCTCATGATGATAATGATGATTGGTAATTGTAATACGC
Organism: Lithobates sylvaticus; assembly: GCA_028564925.1. Taxonomy (NCBI): domain Eukaryota; kingdom Metazoa; phylum Chordata; class Amphibia; order Anura; family Ranidae; genus Lithobates; species Lithobates sylvaticus. The sequence goes on along the minus strand of CM053031.1, from coordinate 221,558,555 downwards.
AGCATGGAGGGGGTTAATGTACTCACTGACGCATTCGTGACCAATGGCAATTAATTAACCCCTTTTTTCAACCCTATGCTGCAGCATAAAAGGGGTTAATTAACACTGATGGTGCCCCTGCCACTAATGCAGCACAAAGGGGTTAATTAGTTGCCAATGGTCACAAATGTGTCAGTGAGTACATTAACCCCCTCCGTGCTGCGTATTACAATTACCATTCTAACTGAATTAACGCCCCTCCCCTTCCCTCCAAGTGTTAACCACTTCAGCAGTTCACACAGCTAAGACGCTGTTGTGTTAAGGCAGTGATCACTCACTTGCAGACAGTGCAGATGGGCTCTGGCTACAGGTCGGGACTCTGCAGCATCTTGTCTTCAATCTCGCGCTCCCGGCCTCTGAATTGTGATGTCACGCCAGACGGGACTAGGGAGCTCCTGTCGGGTGGAGATCACTCCGCCTGACAGCGAAGTGACTGCTTAGAAAGGCAGGAGTACCCTGAGCATGCGCGCACCACTCTGCTGCAGCTCTGCAAATAATACCACACAGTGTGTAGCCGTCAGAGACTGACTGACTGACAGGAGAGCCAAGGCCGCTGATAGAAATCATGGGGCCCCGTACATCCTACCTGATGGGCCCCCCTTCAGCCCCACCCCTGGTCCCGCCCCTGATCCCTCCTTCAGCCCCAACCCTGGCCCATCCCCAGACCCCGCCTTGAAACTTACACATTACGGCATTGGCGGCACTGTCTGCAGCACATTACGACATTGGCGGCATGGGTGGCACTGTCTCTGCAGGCAGCACATGCGTTATGGGCCATAACGCATGTGCTACCGGCAGACACTGCCACCCATGCTGCCAATGCTATATTGTGCTGCAGATAGTGCCGCCAATGCCGTAATGTGCTGCAGACAGTGCCACCCATGATGCCAAAACCACAACACATGTGCTGCCTGCCAACAGTGCCACTAATGCCGCCAATGCCATATTGTGCTGCAGACAGTGCCACCCATGCCACAAATGGCATAATGCCATTGGCAGCATGGGTGGCACTGTCTCTGCAGGCAGCACATGTGTTATGGTATTGGCGGCATGTGTGGCACTGTCTGCAGCACATTACGGCATGGGTGGCACTGTCTGCAGGCAGCACATGCGTTATGGCCCATAACGCATTTGCTACCTGCAGACAGTGCCACCAATGCCATAAGGTATAGATGCTGCTGCAGTAGATCTTGAATCCCCCCCCTCCCAAGCAAGCACCCACCTGTTAGCAGGGCGCCAGCTGTCACTTCCTCCCCGATCCTGCAGTGCTCCTGACTGGCTGGACTCACTGGAGTGTCAGATGCCAGCTGCTTCTTTGTTTTCTTGAGCCAAAGCCAGCGCTCACCTCACCTGCTTCTTCTCTCAGCCGAGTGAAGAACAGAGCAGAGCGCCAAGAGCGGAGGTAGAGGAATCACTCTGCGGCACCAGGGAAGGACACGCTGACTTGAGCCAGCATGAGGAGCGGGCGCGGAAGAAAAGAGACATCCTTCCACGCCCGAAATACAAGAAATAGTCCCTCCCTGCTGCCACCTACACGAACACTGCAGGTATTGAGCTATCAAAGAATTTTTTTTTTAAAACAAATGGGGGGAGGGGGGCTGCGTCTGGTTTGTGCTGGTGGCGACAATGTTCGGTCAGGGCTGTGGAAGGTTTTTTTTTTTTTTTTTTTAACACTAAACAGTTCTTTGCAGGTTGCCCGGGCCCCCCTGCTGACTGGGCCCAGGAGGTCAGGGCCAGTTGTACTGGCCTATAATCAGCGGCCCTGAGGAGAGCCCTACGTGACTCAGTGACGTCACTCGTTGCTAGACGCCAGGCGGCCCAGGCGTTAGCAACTAGTGCAGGGAAGAGGCTCCACCCACCTGTTCCTCCTGCTATCAGTCGAGTCTCTCTCTCTGCGCCGCTGATCGGCTGATGTGAGAGAGACTCGGCAGACCGGGCAGAGCAGAGCAACTGTGAGTCAGTGCTGAGCAAGTGACACCCTGAGAGACAGTCATGTCAGCAAGTTCGGGGGGGGCAATTGCTGGGCTTGTTAATCCGTGTCCAGGGGTTCCCAGGGTTAGTACCCAACAACTTCGGATGCTGACACCATAAAAGTCCTTTTAGAAGGTTTTTTTATTTGCAGGGGTAACATCCAACAAACATAGTCTTGAATGGGAACAGAGGGCAAGGGTGAAGAAACTCAGGCACCTTGAACTGCTGACAATTTAAATGTTTCTAACAAAAACCCAGAGAGTAGCCACTCGCAGCTGGGCACTTTAATGCTGAACAAATCTCTAGCCAGAGATTTTGGCAGTCAACACTTTGATCCGGAAACTTGTAAAGTCTCTGACACAGAATAAACTTTCAACCGAAACTGAATAGGAACCTTTTCTCAGTACCTGTAACTTTCTCTGTCTCATTGGCAGTACTGCGAAACTGTGAATTCGTTAGTGTCCATAACAACCCAGCAACCAGGCTCTTCTTGAGATGCCAGCTTGTTGGCCCTCCTCCGAAGAGTCCTCCCCGGTCGCCTACATGAGCTGCGGTGCCCCTCCAAGATTGAGAGCACACTGGACGCCTTGAATCCTCCCTCAGTTACTGCGCCTCGAACCAGCCGGTTCCGAGACTCGGGAACAGATGGATCCTTGCCCCAGACCATGCGGCTCTGTGGGGATAGTCAAACTGACCATGTTGCCGGACGGCAAACGCTCCCGGGCCCGGGGCCCCTCACGCGGCTACCCCGGACCAGATTCAGGAACAGGCAGCTACGGCCGAACCCCGAACATGTGACTTCAGCACCTTAAGTAACCTTCCCCAGACTACACAGTGGGGCAAGAAGCACCCACTGATTGGCTCCAGGGAAGACTGATACTCAAAACGTCCAACCAGGCCTGGTTCTGGGCCTGTCATGTGTACCTCACTGTACCCATGACCAGGCAGAACCCTAGTACAGCCCAGCCAAACTGATGTCAAAGTTAACCTGCACAATTAACCCTTAGAACCCCACTACTGTTCTGAGGAAAAAACAAAATATTCACATATAGCGGACACCTTGTAAAAGTGTCACCGCTACATATATGTATATATATATGTGTATATATATATATATATATATATGTGTGTGTGTATATATATATATATATATATATATATATATATATATATATATATATATATAATATATATTAATATTAATGTGTATATATTAATACACAGCCTGAAGTGTATTAGAAACAGTACACCACAGAATGCACTGTAGATATAGGCTACACTGGATGCAGAGTATATATATACGAAAGGCCAATCCACTTTTCACACAAGTGCAAACTACAAGTGCAAAGTGCACTTGAAATTGCACTGAAAGTGCACTTGGAAGGGCAGTCACTGTAGATTCAAAGGGGGACATGCAAGAAAAATAAAAAAAACAGCATTTTAGCTTGCACATGATTGGATAATAAAATTAGCAGAGCTTCTCCTCATTTCAGATCGACCCCTCAGATTTACAGCGACTGCACTTCCAAGTGCACTTTCAGTGCAATTTCAAGTGCACTTTGCACTTGTA